>JANHGB010044427.1:5993-16243 GCA_026283785.1 Coracopsis vasa
CAGGAGCTCAACTGAAGGTCATTGTAACCAGGGCACACCACCATACAGGTATGTTTTTATACTTTTATCATTGAGTGGATTAGGAATGTGAGCTTAAGCAGAAACCAAAGTTGGTTGACTCCGTGCAGAGAAACACAGGAGTGTTTGCTCCTCATTATTACCCAGCCAATGAACAGCATTTAAGCATTTCTTTTGTTTTAAAGGCTATTTCAGTCTGTCTAACTTTTGCTTCACATTCTTCATGTGAAGCACACGTTCATTTCTCTTGCCACGCCTCCAAAACAGTTTGTTTGGGGATTCTAGTTAATATATTTTTACAGGAAGAACACTTTCCTGAAGGTCTAAATAAGCCATCCTTCATTTTACGGATAATGATATAACTAACAGAAAAATAAAATCTCAAGTATTTAAATATCTATAGTTGAATATCATACATGACTAAAAATTCCTAAGTAGTCATCAGCTGCAGAACATAAAACAAAAATATCCTGCTATTTCAGCAGTACTGAAGACTATTTTTAAACAGGTATATAAGAGCAGTTGAATGGCTGGACATCATCTTTTCTCTGTAGTTTGTAGGATTTTACTGAAGCACAAAAACGGTGGCTAGGAATATTAAATCAGGTAACAGATTAAAGAAAAAATGCCAGCGGATCAACAGGAGAGGCTGAGGGAACGGGCAGAAGTATCAACACCAGATGCTTAATCATTATTAGACAAAATTATTCTAATCTTCAACTCATGAACTCATTAACCTGTAGAGCAGGAGGGAAAAAAAAAAAAAGAAGAAAAGAAAAGGTACATTCTCTGTAGTTGAGGACATGATGGGGTATTTTCATAACAGAAAAAGCAAAACAAAACAAAAAAATAATCCTATTTGTGAAAGCATGGAACAAAAACAACCTCAAAGCACAGAAACATTAATTCAAATGTTAGCTTGCTTGAGAATAAAGATTTTTAAATGTCTCTCCTCCTGGAATCCTCTACATGAAGTTTCCACCATGCTACAAGCCAGACTGAAATGTATTCTTGCTCCAGTGGAATTGGTAAAAAGGCAAAAGCTCAAATACACATTTTCTTCTTTTTGCTTTATAGAATCATAGAATCACAGAATCAAATAGGTTGGAAAAGACCTTTAAGACCTTCAAGTCCAATCATTACCCCAGGACTGCCAAGTCCACCACTAAACCATGTCACTCAGGGCCTCATCTACACATACGGTAACTCTACCACTTCTCTGGGCAGCCTGTTCCAATGCCTGATCACCCTCTCTGTGAAGAAATTGTTCCTAATATCCAGTCTAAACCTCCCTGCCACAGCTTGAGGCCATTACTTCTTGTCCTACCACTTGTTATGTGGGAGAAGAGACCCAACCCCTACCTCACTACATCCTCCTTTCAGGTAGTTGCAGAGAGTGATAAGGTTGCCCCTGAGCCTTCTCTTCTCCATACTAAATGACCCAAATTCCCTCAGCTGCTCCTTGTAAGACCTGTCTCCAGACCCTTCAATGCCCTCTTCTGGACCCAAAACACTATAAACATTAATAAATTCAAGCTTACACAGGTCTTCAGGCTGTCAGCAGAGCTCTTCCATAACTGGCTCCTTGGTGGCCCATGTAAAGCCAACTTCAATTCTAGTCTGCTTCCAAAGCAATGGAAAGATACACTAGAAGATTCACAAACGCACCTGATGATCCATCTCCCTTTAAAAATGATGTTAAGAAGTTCTCAACTAAATTTGGGTTTTTTCCACAACCAGGTAGGATAGTCGGATTAGAAAATCTTGTACGCTTATTGAGTTGGTTGTCCTAAAGGATGACATCCCAGATCTCCTGTGGTGAAGGATGGCAAACTACTTAGGTTGAGAATTCATTCAAGTTAAGAGCAAAAAACCCCTCATTTCCTTTGACCACCCTCTGCTCTCAGCAGTACCACTTGCATAAGTTTAATCACCAAGTTAAAAATCTCATTTCCTAGGCTTATCTTCAGGTTCTACATAAGAAGTTGTAGTTAATATGGCAGGCACAGGAAAGGAAATTTAGCATAAGTTTAATGCCTTTCAGTGAAATCCCAGATGTTTTACCCAGTGTTCACCTTGAAGAAAGCAAATCATTCAGATTTGGGAGAGAAAAAGATACTTTCTGCTCCATAATTTTTAATGACTCCAGATATATCCACCACAGACTCAGTGTGGAGACCCAAACAAAGGTTACTTGTTTGGATATTTTGCAATAGTACAATGTGACTCAGATGAGGAATTACTAAGTGTATCTTTTGTTCAGACAGTGAAACACTGCCACAGGAGAAATTGCTTGGAAGCTCATACAGCTAATGGATTCAACACAAGATAGTAATTGTAGCAATGAAAACAACTTGATCTAAGATGCGAATGTGTGAAGGTACTTACACATCAGGAGCAGCTCAGCTAAGGCACTGTGAAGCTGGCTATGAGTCTCCCTGGCTTTGACATTTGTGCACTATAGGACGTATGTACATGTGAAATGAAACAAGAAAAGTACTCACGATACAGGAGCGCTCAAGGAAGCAAATATAAAACTGTACAGCTAACAGCTAGTTACCTGGCCTGTGCTTTTAAGCACTCCCTGTGACTTTTATTCCAAGGAAGGAGGAAAAGTTGATTGCACAGTCAATAGAAAAAAGCATTTCAACCCAGGCCGCCTGTGTTCAGCCACCTAAGCATACAATACTAATTTTAAGTAGCTATTTGTTTTCCATTAGGGAATGTGCCTGGTACCCAGAAATAGCCAGAATTATGTCAACATGAGTTACTCCGTACACATTCACCTCCACGTTACAGCTAATGAAGCTTTTTGCTGTTCTGCACAGCACTATTCACTCAGCTAGACAGAGAACTACAGGGGAGAAAAATCATCACATCCCGTTTACGTGTTTTCCCCGCACACTGTTGAAAGAGTGGTCACTTCTTGACAGCTCAGGTTTACATTTCACAAATACTAAAGTCACACTGAAGAGCGCAACAGCGCATTAATAACTTGTTTTCTTGCACAGAACACCTACTTATGCCTTTGCACATACGCAACTGGAAGACCCGTTTTACTGAAGTGAGTAATCCAGTTCTTGGACACCCTTCTGAAATTTTCTACAGTTTCTCCTCCTGCTCCTGATTCACCAGCAAGATTAATTTCCATATGCCTGCAATTTTTGTCAGCAGCTCTGCCATTGCATTTACATTGCTTGACTAACCATTTTTCCTGTTCATGCCTCCCTCCCTCATATATTTTCAGTGTTGCCACAAAGCAGACAGTCAACACTTAAACTAACCTTTCAGCTGTCAAGTCAATTTTGAAAGAGATACCTTCAGTAAGCAGGGAAGAAAGGATACAATGCCAAAGGCACAAACTCTTCATTATGAAGATTCTCAGTCTTGCTCCAACCTAGGATCTGGGGCTTTAAAACATGGCTTTAGGATAGATGTACTCAATCAATTCAAGGACCTGTAAAAACTCATTTGTATCAGTCGAAGCTGAGAAGCAAAACTTTCACAGAAAAACAAGCACACAGGCCATACACAAGAGACTAGGCAAACGTATATTCTTGTTCTCCCTTCCACCATCCACTCAGATGCAGGTGAAAATGGTCAATATTAACCCTGCATCCCCCTTTTACACACGACTCTAAAACTCAGGCCTCCCTCCAGGCTAAAATTAGAAATCAAAGATGACCTCTTTTGTTATAGAAGCTAAGGTGCTACTGAGGACTCCAAAGTTGCTAATGTTTATCAAGCTGCAATGCCATGGCACAACACTGGAGAGCCTTAGCCAGGCACAGACCTCAGGTCACTGATAATATTCAGAGAGAGTCTCACCAAATAGTCAAGTAGTTTCACACTTAGGTTAGAACAGCTCAGTCACTTTGCACACTATTATTAAATACCACATGCAAAGTGGAGATTTAACCTGGAGGCTGGAATACATAAATTACTCCAGAGGTTCATACATGACATTTATCTAGGGCTGCACCAAGCACAATAAAGTGGCTCACTCTCCCCATTAGTTTGCCTTCCCTAGAGTTTGTACAAAAACGACATATTGGAAACAAAATTCCTCCTTCAATAAAGTAAGTTAGCCATGGCTGAATAAACAAAGTGTGTTACTTTTTCTGTTTCTTTTTGATGTATAGTTTTGACAATTTCTTCTGACAAGGTATTTCCATACTTTTACTTCATTTACATACAAAAAGCACTTTCAGCAGCAGTGAATTTACTACCTTTGACTCTGCCTCTGTATCATTGTATTTTTAAGTTGTGTGACAGAGAAAATCAAACTTCCTCCACACAATCCATTATCTGTCCATATTTTTAATCACTTCTGAAGTTACTCTGCGCATTGCAGAAAAAGAAAGCAATCCAGTGCACTGTTTCACACAACAAAACCATGCTTCCAGGGATGCTTTAAAGCTAAACCTTTATTCCTGCCTCTGAAGCTGCTTCATAGGCTTTAGGTACAGAGCTTGCTGACAGTGAACTTTCTTCAGGGCTTTTCCCCAGGTACACAAGAGATTTTTCCTGGCAGCTAGCTATATTGTCCCTTTGAACCTCTGCTCTTATGATTTCCTTTTCAAGGCATGGGGACTATAACTGAACACAGTAATCCCATGGAAATTTCACTACTTGTGTATGGTGCATGGTCTTCAGCTGTCGTTAGTTTACATGCAACAACTACCAACATCACATTCTGCAGGATGATCTTCCCAAAGGCAAACCGCAAAAACTCAAAGTCTTTTGGTGACAACTTGCCCCCAACCCATAACTCACCAGCAACAAACTTAGGGCACTTTATTCCCTGTAATTTCCACCTCATATCTTGGTAAGTTCCTGCCTCTTGAGCACAAGTACGCAGTCAGCAGCCTTCCTAGATGATCCCCTTTTTGAGGTAACAACCTCTAAACCCTTCCAACAAGCAACTTCCTCAACTAAAGATACCTCATCACACATCCCAACTGCTGCTCTATTCCTATTTCATCAGGTTCAGAAGCACATGCCTCAGAGTCCTCTTTGGCTTTGACTAACCCACCTCACCATCTCATCTGTAGCTTCTTTTCCCCTGTTGTAACCCTCTACTTCCAAAAGTCAAAACCAGCAGAACATCAGAATAGCTACTATCAGTCTTCACTTGTGAGGAAAATACACCATTTAATCCTATTCTTTCTTTGGTTTGTTTCAATACAATGAAGGACCATACTTTCTCCCTACCTACAGCAAATTTGTATATTGTTCACCACTCAGGGGAGTGTTGGCCTCCAGGGCAACTGACAGACCAGCCTACCTGGACTGATCTCATTCTCAAAAAATCCAAGAAACCTCAAAGCCTAGCTGAGCAAGGAAGGAACCTAACACTTCTTACCAGCCAAACACTCAGACCTAGCCTGAGAAAGCTCAGCACAGGCAGTTGCCAACACAACACTGACAATCAAGGATCAGAAACTGTGAGCAACTCACACGCACTCACCAGCACCGATCCATCAGACATCAGCAAACTAGTCACAAGAGATGTAAGCATTTGTTACGCAGATAACGCTGCAGCTGACCCAAGTCACAGAAAAGCCTTTCATACAGCCTTTTCTAGGCTATATTTATCTCCTTTGTCCCTACTAGCTCCACAAGTGAAAAAGTCACCAAAAAAAAAAAAATCTCCAGGTGCAAAATGAAGGGGTGGAGGGTGGAAAAATATGAACCGATAGCTGAATATTCACAGAAGAAAATAGTCAAGTCAGTTCTTGCATGCAGACAGCTAGCTCAAGATGAGAAGGAAGGAAAAGAAGGGAAGTTTGTTTTCCCTGCTAACCTTTATATTTCCTCGTTACAATGCTGCATGACTATCTGTTGGCAAGTTCAAAACCCAATCTCTTTCTTAAAATGTAATTACAAGATCATTAAGTGAACTTTAATAAACATTTGTCATTAACTTACCAGTTGCCTCCTCTAATACTAAGCCAGCAACACAAGGGACCACTAATAATTAAGAAACCTCGCTGCTGGAGGCATCACTTGCCTGTCAGATAAACAAATGTCAACTTAAAGAGACCGAATCTAACAAACAAACAAGTTTTTCCCTTTGAAATACCAAGGCATCAGAAAATACGTCTGAACACCTAAGACTCCCACAACATTGTTAGCTGCAGCCACCACGCATTAGTATTCCAGGTTTAACAATGGAGCAGGACTAAGACCCTCAGAACTTCAGGATGTGTTTGTGCTGCCCGAGATAAAAGGCTGTGTGCTAGCTCAGAGCCACATGCCATCAACACCCGGTAGGAAGTCTTGGTTTACTCCACAGTTGCTGTCAGCACTGCCTAGAAGTTATATATACACACATACATATACATATATACAGCTTTGACATCCCAGCCTCCAATCCTTCCATGTGAGAAAATCCTTCTAGCTGACACTGTTGCTTACCTTCCTTGGTTCAGAAAAATACTGCTCCAAACATACTACTATGAGGGTCTCAAAGCATAGCTCAGATGCTTCTAGATCTCTATCTAGCAGACTTTAAAATATGCTAAAAATTTACAGTTCCTGTCTTCTTCTATAGTTTATGGACTTATTTTTTTATTATTATTCATTTGAATTAACTGGCCAAACAGGAAACAAGCAAATATAATTTGTAGCATCAGAATAAATAATCCTCTGCACCAAGAATACAACAGTAGACTGACTATCCAAGCCTCTGGCAATGAAGAAACAGTCAAAAGCAGATGGCTATGAAAAAAACAAAGAGCATAAAAATATGGCAAGCATATGATACTTGCCCCAAGTGTTCTTCCATCTGTAGCTTGTTTCTTTGAGTGGAATGCAATTTCAAAACAACTTCTCTCCTAATCAGATTGGAAAACTGGAAATGCTGAATTATTTGCTGTGTGCATTTACAGAAAAAACAATCAAATCTGACAACTTCTGCACATCCATTTTACAAGATTTATGGCTAAGAACATGAAAAATTTACACCAGAGTAGGCATCTTATTTTCCCAAGATAAGGAGGGGAGTGAACGTAGAGCCAAGAGAAGAGTCCTCCCTAGACTATCTGATTTGCACTTCAAACCTAACTTGGTAAAACAGGTCTGGTGTGCTCTTCTGTGATTTATTAAGTGATAACACAGAACCATGCATTTTAAGCACTCTGGTAAGCAAAATTAATTCTTCCTGGAAAAAATGTGAGACTTTTCTGAATAACAGAGTAAGAAGTAATGCAAGATCAACAGAGTGATGGATAAAAATGACACATTCTTGAAATAATTCAGAAGATGGGCAATTAAACCGAGGTAGCACTAAGATCTATGCATACTTAACTTTTGGTCCATCACTATTACTGCAGATATACTGATCAATCACTAAAGTCTAATCTTGTAAAAAGAAAACTCTATTACAGGAATAGTAATATAGTTTACATTAGTGTATCGAAGTTTACACTGTTTCAGCCAACTTCCTAACCCAGACCAGAATAACAAATAACTATCCTAACTGAAGTGAAAGAAAAATGCATGAGACTCCTAAGGCGATAACAGTCCCCAAAATGGTGCTGATAATCATGAACTAAGAAAATTTTCAAAGAACATGCATTCCAGTTACTCTTGCATGTTTGTGTATTTCACCAGAGTACTGAACCAGTGCAGTAGTCATGACCAGGTATTCCCTCATTTTCTAGGCCAAATCTTGTGTATTTCTGCTTTGTACATTGTGTGAAGTACTACCGGAGTATTAAGACAGACATCTTGTGTTGGCAGTCAGTATTTAGGTAGATAAGATGGGTGCAAACATTGAACGATACTTTTGTCATATTAGAGAATTTATTACCCCCTGGATAATCTTTTCTTTCTGGATTTCACTATAAGTTTAGGCACACACAGTTAGAGAAAACAGTGGATCTGTATTTGATCACCTTGTAACTGCTTCACAAGCATTCAGTAGTAAGCAATGTCAGGTTAATAAACAGACAGAAGAGCTAAATTTTAAACTCCTTCTTACCACAAAAAAAACCCCAAGCTTACTTGGTAGCCACCTGGCAGAGATAAGACAGTGACACCACAGAGAGATAAGAGCCACAAACCAAGGACTGCAGGCACATTGTGGCCAGCAAAAGTGTGAGGTCTGCACAAATTAAATAAAAAATACAATAAATAATCCAGGGTTTTGAATGCCCTTGTTGACTCAACATTAGAGTTGCAGTGTCCACAAGGTTCCTTCCTCCTCCACCAGGACAGGAGAAAGCAGGTATGTCTCTTTCAGAGAAGGATGAGGAATATGTGTTATGCCGCCCTCAGTGCAACACTTTTCAACTGGCTTCAGCAGCCCTGCTGCAGAAGTCCTGCCGAAGCTTAAGAAGCAGCAGGAGCTTCTGCTGCAGTACTGAACAAGCAGCAGAATCAAAGGGCCCTGCTCCAAAGTGCAAGAAGAACTTTGGCTGCTGAGAAGGCTACGAGCCCTGAACCCTTGTGTTGCCCTGAGACAGGTATCACTTGGGTGTTTCAGGTGTTTCCTCAACTAACACTGAATATAATACTACAATAAGAATAAACGACTGAAAGAAAGGCTCTAAAATCAGAAGAGGCCTTGGAGAGACTTATTTTATCACATATGATAAAAAAAAAAAAAAAGCAGAAGGGCGTAAGGGAAATTACCAAAGAACAAACTCACCAAGATAATTCTGTCGAAATAAAGCCCACTGCTAATCACTCACATGGGCCTGGCTTACTAGACACAAGCAGCAGTTGCCCACAGGAGACTCCCCACAGCAGGACATGACAATTCTAAAACTGAAGTAGATTTTTCTCAAAAATACCACAAAGCGCGTAGAAAGTGTATCTAAACCAGGGCTGCTGGTAGAGAGCTTTCATCATAGCAACAGATTAAGAAACACAAGAAGCCAAAGTTCTTAAGCATCTCCTCCACCCAAAAAAAAAAAAGTTTCTACATTACTTTCAGGCAGTTTCTTTCCCCCCTTCCTCCTTCTCAATTCCTGACACAGGAAAAGCCGTTTTGGACTAGATTGTGACATGAAGTGACGCAGCAAATGAAGTTTCCTCCCAAATGTCACCAAGAGGAAACTGGAATATTGCACGATGCTGTAGCTCCCCAAGTTTCACAAGAATATATGACCCACATTCTTCAGGTTGGCACTAAAAAATTTCAAGAAAATTCAGCTAAACAGGAAAACAAGATATTTCTCCCACAAGCAACTTAACAGGCAGAAACGTTCAGAGACCACATTTTTCAGTGTAGCCTGGCCCTCTACATGATACCTCCTGACTTAATAACCAAGAGCAAGATATTCACATGACTGAGACCACAAACCACTTCTCCAGTCTATGCTCTCCCACCCCCCCTCCACTCCAGGGCTCCAAACCACAACCCGCGCTCCCTCCCGCACACACCCCAGAGATGCTGCCTGTCACAACACAGCGGGCCAGACAACCCCTTGCTGCTCTCCCAGACAGAAACTGCTTGCAGCCCACGTTCGCTATGCATTAAATCCTTATGTGCCGAGCTCTTCTTGCTGCGGTCAAAGAGCAAGCCACGTCTGAAAGGCTGGCGAGCTGCGCTCATTTGTCAATCTGAGCCCGGCACCAGCTGATCGCGGTTGGACATTTAAAAGCATGCAGCGAGAAGCGATGAGCAGAAGTTGTAACCTCACTAACTCCTGTCTGAATTTGCAGTCAATGGCATCTACTCAGGCTAAAGAAAGCCAACAGGCATCCCGATCTTTTCTGTACATTTACGTTTTGCAAAGCAGATCCAAAAATACTACGGATTAGCAGCTGTAAGGCCCCTTTTGGCTCGTCAGAAATGTGTTTCTTTTCAGAGTCTGTCCTACTGCCAAACCATTCGTTTTAGCCGACTTATTTTACAGCAGCCCCGAAACACCGCACTGAACTCCGAACGCCGAAGGGACATTTCCCGGTACCCCGGCCCCGCCGGTGCGGAGCGTGGCTCGCTTCTCCATCTCCTCCGCTCCGGTTCTCGGAGAGGCGAACCACACCGTACCGAGCGGGATCACCCAACCTTGTCCCCTCAACAGCTCTTATCAAAATCAGGGAAAAGGAAACCGCACGCAGAATGACCGAAACACAGACGGTGTCGCCGGGCAGCCCCCGCCTGGGACGGCGGCGGGGCAAGCGCCGCTCTCCCGCACCCACAGGACAGGGGCAGCCCGGCAAGCGCCCCGCAAGTTTCTAGGGGGCCCTTTCCGCAGGGAAACACCGAGAGCCCGCGG
>JANHGB010044428.1:0-34604 GCA_026283785.1 Coracopsis vasa
GGGGAATAGGGAGCACGGCTCGAGAGCAGCGTCCTGCTGACTGGAAGCGCTGCTTCCCAGCTCCTACGGGGCTGCTTCTGCTTCGACAGTCCCCGCACCTGCCTCCACGGACGGGTTTGTGCCACCAAAGCGGTGTTGGGTTCCTGGACAATTTCCAGCGCTGTCTCCCGACTCTCGCTCCGAGCAGCGCCTCAGGCACAGGGTCCGTGGGTACTCCGGCCCTGCAGACTTTGACTAAAAATGAACTAGTCGGACTTTCAGATGTATTATTTTGGTGCCGCCTGGTTCTCTGCTAATAGGAATGTGATTAACATGAGTTAACACACCCAGCCTGCTCTTAACAGATAGTCACCTCTGCACTGCAGAGGAACGGCTGTATATCTCTTACTATCCTGGTAACCTCTCGTTGTTTTGTTCCTCATACACTGATAACACCAGTTATAATGCATTTTGAAGAGCTTCGTGTAGCCAAGAAACACAGAAGACTAAAGTTTCCTGTTAAATGCTTGTGAAATTCAAGGAGATTTCCACTCAGAACAATTAACAACTTGCCAAATTGCTAGGAAATCGTAGGCTAAAACAGTTTTTTGTAACACGATGAAGACCAAGTCCTAAGGAATATTCTCAACTGCGTCTAAAAGTAGTTACTGACTGTATGGTAATTCAACCGATTGATACTTTTATAAAGAAAGCAGATTTAATAAAGTCCTAATTGCCCAAATTGGAAGTCTAGTCATACAGACACTCCCTCTGCAATGCCAGAGTCTGCAGAAAAACCTCAGTAGTTTTTCCACTTTCCCAAGCAGTTCTCGCTTTTCCCTGCGTCTTGCTGACTTGGATGTCTTCTCCTGCGATCAGATTCAAAACAACTGAAATCCCACAAGAGGGGGAAGGAAATTTTTCTTCTTGAATCTGTGCCACTGTTCTCATGCAGTCAGTCCTCTGTCAGCGTGCCCGGATCTGAATGAGGAATGATGCTTTTTGCAGGAGCACCTGTAAGCACTAAAATGTTGGGAATCGCAATCCATTTAGAAATACATTCATTTAGCTGAACAGCTGCAATGGCTGAAGATATCACTGCATTTCAGACAAGTGATAGTGCTTTCACAGTAAAACCAAGGGTTCTTGGCTGCTTCAGTGCAAAAGCAATTGGTTTCTTACATTTTTAGGTTTATTTCCAAATTCCCAAGGCTGTTTAAAGGTGCAGTTGAGCAACAGAGCTGACCTAACCCAATGGCCTCCTGACAGGAGCCAGCACTCTTTCCCTCCATCTTTCCTACCCCACAGTCCTCGTGCTCGCTCACCTACACAGAGTGAAAACCAGTCAGACTTCTGAAACCACCAATAAACTGTTCTTGTTCCTGGTGTGTTTCTTAGCTAGAAAATAAGCTGCATTGGCTCATTGTGGAGATCGACAACAGAGCCAGCGTGTGAGATGGAGGTGAGGGAGCTTTGCCAGGAGAGGGGAGGAACAGGACAATCCTCTTTTGGCAGCAGTAACTTTTTGGCAACAGTATTAAACCCGTGGAACTATATTGTGTAACCACACCCTGCACCAGGATTTGCCTTGAATTCACTGAGGAGAACTTACATATTATGTTCTGCCATCTTGCCTCAGAAGCAATAATGTGTAGTTATGGGATGGTAACAAAGAACAACTGTTGTTAATGGTGTGGTGTTTCAGGTAATGGCTCCTGCTAATGAAAGGGATACTCCTGAGCCCTCGTCCCACCTCTAGGTGCCCCCTGCTTTTCTCTGGATTGAATCCAGCCATTGTGTATCTACAGAGCAGTTTGGCTCAGCTAACCTTGCAGGGGAGCATTAACAATATGCAAAGAAGGAAGTAAAAAAAGTAGTCCATGTGTAGTAGGGTCTGAGATCAAGCAGGTTTACTACAACCTCCACCCAAGAGAATTTACATTTAAACCTGGAGAAAACAGCTTTGTTTTAAGCTGGCTGGGGCTCTACATCCACTCTTTTGTCCCCACAGTTCAAAATCTCTTTTTCATCCACTCATGCTATGCTGCAGCCCCTTCTCCATAGTATCTGATAGCAGCGTTTAAATAATTCCTAAGTATAAAGGAATATGCTTCTGCCTAGCAGCACCACATTGCTTTCTCCAGTGTATTTTCACTTGAGTTAGTCTTCCTTACTCCTTATACTCTACCCAAATCACATTCCTAAATCTCATAGCTGCAGTTCCCTCTGTGCTACAGCACCTATCTTGTACCAGTAACAGGTAGTTGTATTTATTATGGGCAGCCTTGAGTATTACTCATACGGCACTAACAATTTCTCTGGCCTCATCAATGCTGGTAGCAAAACAAACCCCAAACCACTCACTATTCTGATCAAGGAAAATTGGTCTTAATGACAGCTTTTCAGCATGTTACAATGGGACAAGCTAAAAAACACTACATCAGTTCCCCTCCCCCAAGTCAGTATTTTTTACAAAATCAGGAGCTGAGATGCTTTATATCCCTTCACATCACTGAAACCTCAACTCATGTTTGTGCATAGAGAACTGCCCAAAACCATGAAATCCAGCTTGATGAAGCTGTTGGATGGCTTATGCTTTCAGTGGCAGCATCATGTTTCTACTTATCTCAATCCATAATTGCCCAGTTGCTTCTCTACAGTTGCTTCCACACATAGACTACTTTAAATGTGTTTTGTTGTTTTCTTTTTCTGACCAAAGATAAACACAGTTCACTCTTTACAACTCAGCACAATTGACATGTTAATCCTAAAGACAATCTAGGTTAGTTCCATGACCACTACTCTGGTATCTTTACACCATGCCCCAAGAACAGCATTAGCAAGCTATTACTGCTTGCTACCCAACACTGCAGTTAAAACAGGGCTTATGTTCTTGGCTACAGCTCTAGATCCACACTGGCTCAAGAAAAGGGCATGCAGGACAAGGAAGATTATAGCTGAATTCATCTCCAGAGTTCAGCTCAGGCTCATGTGTTCCGACTCAGGGAAGCGGTATTGGACGAGCTGGTTGTGTGGAATTACTCGAGTGGCTGCACAATAAGGCCTGACGAGCAAAGAGAATTTTGCTCAAGCCAGATTAGGTTCAATAGGGTCAAACTTCCAAACCTAATAAACCATTCTGGACTGGATGCAAGTTGGCTCAGTACAACACTCAGAACTCTCTGCACTAATTACCATCTCAATAATTGTTTGTAGGTATTTTGTTAGTGGTGCTTTGGATCTTGTATTTACATATTTCTGAAAGAAAAAAAGAAAAAGCATTTGCATTCTTGAGAAGAAAATTCCAACAACAGCTAGCTACAGAAAATGACTTAAAATTATAAAAGGGAAGATTTTATTGAGCTAAAAGAAAAAGTTAAGACCATTTTTTGCTTAAACGCACATCCTTAATACAGAATCACGTCATATTTTATTATAGGTCCTCTGTTTTGCTTCTCAGTTCTGCCTCTCTACTGCCTGGAAAGCCCTAAATTTGGTTTTGTTTTTTTTTTCCTTCTTTTTGTTTTCTTTTACGCTGCCATATGTAAATAGCGAGTATGAGAAAGGCTAGATTTCCCTTAAGATCATCATCAGCAACAAAGCATTTTCAGTGGTTTTACCTGAAGCAAAATGCTTTAGATAAACAATTTTGTTTTGTGTTTAAATGTGAAAAAGAAAAAACCCAAAAAATTCTGCCTGAAGACATCCCATACTGACTCACCAAGGTGTGGCTTCAGTAGCCAGTTTACATCAGACTTACAGGCTATTTGCCACAGCTTGTATTAAAATCTACAATACTATCAATTCAGTTATATAGTAACAAAACACATGTTTTTAATAATATTTCCACTACTTCAAATACTACTTGGACAAAGACTTTACAGTAATTATGGAAGTTGGCATGTAAAATATAATGATTTAAAAAATACTAAAATCATTATTGAAAAATGCAATTGTGGTAAATTTGATACAATCATAAGTGTGCAATTTAATATATGATCAAAATAAGTCCACTCCAGCCAGAAGCTTGGAATGTCTGGTTGTATGAGACTTTTTTTTTGATGGGACAAGGTTGGAGGGAAATCAAACTTTTAGCTCCATTAAACAGAATGATAAAGGAAGCATACATTAGGCAATTTAGGAGTCTTGCAACCCACACAGACTACTGCAGAGTGGACTATAGTTCTGAAAGATGTTATAGTCCATGTTGAAAAAGCAAGTTGCCAATTACGACAATTAAACTAACAACTTCCTAAGTGTGTTTATTTCCATTTTGTACCTGTGTGTTTAAAGTAGGGGGGCAATCTAATCCAGACTGCTCTAAAAAGTTGCAGTTAAGTACATCTGAAACTTACATTTAATAATTACTTAGATTATATTCAATACAGCGCATAACCACTCCTAGCATGTGACGTATTCCCATTTAAGTGGCTTTTTCTAGTTTCAGTAGAGGCTCCAAAGTCAGGTAGATATCAAATGATAGCTAGACTGCAGTGTATTATTAAAAAAAACATTCCAGAGTGGAACTCATTAAAGTATAGCAGTAGGGAAGCTCCTTGTTTTTCAGAATGTATTCTACTTCATTTTTAATGCTTAAGTGAGGTTTTATATTTCAAAACTGAAATATCGGTGTCTAAAGTATTTTAATTAACTATTTATGTATTTCAGTTACTTTGAGCATGACATTATTCTACTGTATGAACTTTGATTCGGGCTTCAAGAAAACAGTCCAGACACTTCCAGGTTCTGGAATATTTCATGTATGTGAGACAGGGAAATTTTGACTGAATGGGATTAGAATGGGAATGGGATCTGTATGGGCACAGGTGGTTTTGCCTAAGGCTACTGAAAAATCGAAGTCCATATTACTAGCTACCTTACTGGAGTGTTCACATTAGCACTAACTTTAAGAATTAGTTAGCTTTCTCTAGGAGTTTTACCCCTTAGAGATGTTATGAACACCTATCCAATCACTTTTATCTTTCCTATCACCTTTAGAAACTTCCCTTTGTTACTCGTATGGCGCACTCCAAGGTATTAGTGGCTCTTCATTAATACTTTGAACTGTGTATAACCTACACAAAGATGTCAGGTCATGGAATATCCCCGTTACTGTTTTGACCACCTTGCACATTCCTTCAGGTCCTAGACCACAATAAAGGGCTCTATTGTTACTCAAACTGAACAGCATGTAGTATGTGCAATATAAACCAGAAAAACACAATTAGAAGTTGAAAAAACAAAAAGAACCTGGCTCATTTCTGCCTGGCCTTTAGGCACATTTACTGTTCTGAACAGGAAAGTTGTTTAAAGGCAAGCCTAGGTTGTGATTATGGCTGTCTCACACAGGATGTGAAAGATGTAATTTTTATTTAAACCCAACTGCCATCACACAGGAGCAGGCACCCGCACCACTGACCACTTAAGAAGGAAAGATCCCTGTTCAGGGCTCAAAGTCAGAGCGGAGGGTTGGAGGGTTTCAGATTTAAGAGTGCCATCAGGAGACATAACATCTTTTGGAGGAAACATGCAAAACAAAAACCTAGACACTACCTGTATCTTTTCCTAGCTACAGAAAGAGACCAGGAAGATTAGCCTCTGCACTTGAAAGGGTAAAGTAAAGGTCACACATGAAGTTGAGATTGCTACTGATTTAGTTTAAGAGATGGGTTATCTCTACTATCCTGCTTGGTTGGAAAACAATTATACTACAAACAAATAACGTAAGAGAGAAAACATTTCCCTTACTAAAAATTATTCAGAGAATGGGACACTAAAGAACAGTTCATAGCTAAATAAATGTCTCATTTCTTGCTCTTTTTTAAACAGTTAAATTGTGAAGTCAGTCTAAATATAAACCCCTCGGTACTACACTAGAAATTTAAATGAAAATATTGTTCAACTGAATTAATAGATGCCAATCAATTAGCATTTTGGCATGTATGAATGCATTTCTTGTGTAAAAGCAGAAAAATCTCAAAGTAATTTTACTTCTGGTCCTAAAGAGAAGGTGTATGCATTGGTGGAAACAAACGTGCATTCACAGCATGAGCAAATGCTGCATCTCTGTTCATTTGGGTTTGGCATTTTAACAGACACCCGGAGGAAAGAGGGGGAGCAATGTAACCATGGTTACCAGGACATCTTGTTTTAGCATGTACATTAAAAACCACACTGGACAAAACAAAATCAGTCACCTAGAAAAATATTCATTTCTGGGCAAAACTACTCATGAACAACCAAAATTAAAAGGCCTTGGCATTGTCCTGTGAGATAAGAGACAAAAATTGCTATTTTTGACAGCTGACAATTTATTTTGAACTAAGTTTTTTTTCTTACTCTCGTTTGTCCTCTTTATTTTTCTCAACAAAGTAATTTAAGATTTACTTTCTCATGTGGTAAGTTACTCCAAAACGGTATCTTACTAAAGTTCTTAATGTATAAATAAGTTCTTTGTGAGTTCCAAGTAGGAAAGGAGAAACATATCTGGAAATGAAATGTGCTCAACTTCATTTATATTATGAAAACACTCTGTGGATGGTGACTGCTTTATTTTCACACCTCCCATGCTGCTGACGAAATGACTAGTAAAAAAAAAAAATAAGTGATTTGAGATTCACTATCATTGTATAAAACCAGCATAACCAGTGTATTCCTGTTACTCCAACTTTACTTATTTACTGACAGTTCATTTCATAATGGTATATAATCAGTAAGTCAAGTGCCAACTTGTATTTCCTCATGTCCACTCATTTCAATGATGAGAACTTGTATTTTATACCCTTTCAGCTAATCAACTCAATCTTGAACAAGTCAGAAAATTAAATTTCTTGCTTATTCATCTTATAAACATCCTATTTGAGTGATCAAGTTTCTATTACATTTTCTAAAGCCCGTGCATATACCCATCTATGACCTTTATAAAGAAACTTCTTGTCAAGTTACTTGGCATGCACTATGACTAACAATCCATTAAACCTATCAGAAACATCAAGCGATACGTTTCTCACAAATAGACCTTCTTCTAGCTGGATGTCTTGGTTGACAAACATTTAGAAAAGTTTTGTGGCACAGTAAATAATACCAGGTCTCTATGGAAAACAGGATTCTGCTATTGTAAGCAAACATCTGTAATACTAAATGGGTTATAAACAGATGACTTTAACTTACTGTATGGCAGTATTCACACTTTTTTAATATGGAGAAACAGCCATGTCACCTTGTTAAATGGCTGAAAGCTAGGCTGAAGCTATTCTTAAGACAAGTGACATGTTTTAAACAGATATATATATTACAGAATATATTAAAGAAAACAAGTTATACTTTTCACCATTAGTGACACTTTTTACTGAACAAGGCTATTTTCTTCTCTGCTAATATTTTGAAGGGTAATATAAACCAAGTTTGTTTTCAACCAGATAATTTCTGTGAAATAACACTGAAAGTGATTTGTCTTTCTTTGTGACACTTCAGAAATCTAGAACTCTTATTTTGCTTCCTGCTACTAATTGTCAGCTCTGGATGGCTTAAGTATAGAGGGAAGCCAGAAAAGCCATCTGTTTGGAAGAATGAAAAAGCCTAGTTGTTTTACTCATTTCCTGGGCAAAATGAAGAGCTGAAAGGTTTTCAGTGAGAAAACTGCTTAGACTGCACTAAGCCAGATGTATATACAGAATTCAAAAGGAATAAATGGAACAGAATTTTCTTAGTTCAGTATAAAATAGCTGTATGGCAAATACGAAGAGACCTTTAAGCAGATAATCTGTAAGTTTCCCTGCAAATTTTCCACATCTCAGGTTTCCTTTTCCAAATGAACTTAAATGATGAATAACAGGGTAATCTCTCAATCAAAAAAACCCCCCAAAAGTTAGCAGTATCATTATAAATAAATGCCTACAATAGTAACTTGAAAAAAACCTCATTGGCTTTAGCCCTTTTAAGAAAACCTAGGGTATCTTGTGTTAGAAAAAAACAATCACTATATAAGTTTTGAATCTGACAAGCAGGATTCTCATCAAATGCATTAGTATAGCACATCAGATGACACCAGATTTATGAGATGGCATGCTTAACTTTTGCTCCACAAATAAAAATTGCTTCATCCACATTATATATTTTATAGCCAAACATACTTCTAGCATTTTCTGCTGGAATCCCACTGTCAGTGGTACATACTGCTAACTCAACACATACTTACATGAAATTACCAGGCTCTGAGGCTCTCTTTACCAAAATATGAGACTATACAAATTTACAAAAGGCTCTAAATATAAATTCTTCCAGATGTCACCAAGTGTTGCACTCTGTTGGAAGGACAGATTTCTAAGAGTACATTATCATCTAGCCTCCAGAGTAATGAGTTATGTAGTAAGGAGCTACTTGTATAGCTTGGTCAGAAGCGAACTCTTATCAGCATAGCTGTCTTGATAGAACAATAAGTATTCCCACATGACTATGATTCCCAAGCAAAGCTAAGCAGACTAGAACTTTCACATCAAATATGATATAATCAGTGAGAAGAAACAGGTTAATTAAATAAAAAACCCTAAATAAATTAGCTTCCAGGTAGTCGGTTTGCAAGTCATAGTACTGTATCTGGACAGAGCAGTAAAATTCAAATG
Organism: Coracopsis vasa; assembly: GCA_026283785.1. NCBI lineage: Eukaryota > Metazoa > Chordata > Aves > Psittaciformes > Psittacidae > Coracopsis > Coracopsis vasa. Next base: position 8,601 of record JANHGB010044428.1, read on the forward strand.
CAAGAGCTCTTTCCCACTGCCAGGGATGTGTAGCAACAACGGGTGTGGCTGTCCTCCCTTGAATTCAGATTTGGCAGATCTGTGGTGCCTCACCACAGACAGCTTACCCCACAGCAGTTTTTGTCAAATAGATATTAAAGGATACCTTAAAACATGGTTTTAAGGATTCAGGCAGCTCAAGAGCTGAAGATGACAATGTCATTCAAACAACATATGCAGAGTTACAAAAATGGTTCTGAGTTTGTCTGATTATTAAAATTAGCTTTTTCATCTTCTCTTGATATAGCTTTTTAACAGTGTATGAAGTTTCTAACTTTCACACCATTACCAATGGGAAGGCTGACACCCATTACAGCACTCAGCTGAGTATCATTTATCTATCTGAAAACAAATCCCAAACTTTATCGGATATATCTACTTAAGATCACTATTCCAACATAGAGCCAAAAATAATTACTGTAGTGCCTCCAGCCACAGTTCAATTAAGAGATTAGAGATATGGATTATGTGCATTTCTCTCTATGCATATATAGATATCTATCCCTAGTCACAGAACTAATTGAAATTATACTTGCAGAAACAGCTTTCTGGACTACCCAATTTAAACAATAAATTTGCAACACAGAATTGTCTTCACAACTTCCTTCACTTCCTAATGTTCCAGTCACAGGAAAGGAAGAGTCAGACTTCAAGGATAAGACAGTAGAACTTTAACATAGGATAATTTTACAGCTAACAAGCAGATAATTTTATTTGCTTTATTAAGCAGATGGACTACTTAGCTCTCACCACTAAACACCTTATTTTACTAATGAGGAATTCAGTAGCTCTTCCACTGATCTTTTTCCCTCCAATTACACTGTTCAGCTACATCACACAGTGTCTGAAGCCCTATCCTTGATGTTGGGGGTTCAGATAAACAATTAGCTATACTACTTGAAAAAACACTTCAAAAAGTTAGAGAAAATAAGGCTTTGAGCTTGTAAATTCCCCATACACTCCCCCCCACACACCCAGTTTTCTCCAGAAGAGAGAATTAAAAGTTACCAGACTGAACAGCAGGCTTCTAACATCTCAAATCGAGATTCCCAGGCCTAAAACAAGGACTCTACTAGGTTTTACTCTTCTGAAATGACAGCTTCCCTGGCGCCCTAACACATTGCTGTGTTTCCTCAACTGGAAACAAATGAACAAAGAATCCAAATAGTCTGGTGAAAGGCTTATGGAAAAAAATAATTTCCACAGCCTCCTCCCGAGACGCATTCTTTCTCTCCTGCAAATCAGACAGCTCTTCAAAGGCTTCTCCTTTACCTATTCTCTGAATTGTTACCTTCCCTCCAGCATACACAAGCCATCCACCTGGAGTTCTCCCACACTGTCTTAATCTAAAAGGCTAGTTCCATTTCTGAGGTGTAAAAGACCTTGTAGAGCTCTCAAAGGACTAAAAGCAAGACAGTCGCCCCTTTGGAATTGTCTGCCTTAAAAACAAACACATCTATTTAGCTTCTGCAAACTCAGGAGGTTTTTGTTGTTTTGTTGGGCTTTTTTAAAGCAAGACAACCAACTGTAACATAAAAGTGCCTTTTACCGCCGTGACAGATGCATTTCACAAACTGATCTATGTGCATCACAGTTTGAGATTGTGCCTGACTATGGATTCCCAGACATCCAATGGAAAAGACTGACAAAACTGCTACAAGATTTCTAGATTTCTAATAGGCTGCATATACCCAGCACAGGTCACCAATGCTAAAGCTGAGGCAAATATCCCTACTCCTCTAAGAAAAATTGTTCACTATTATCCAGCAATTATGTCCACACTGGCGGTCTTGCACCTTCAGCATTCTTTTAAGCGATAGAACAACTTTTGTTTTCAACACTGAGTCTTGTTACTCTCTCTCTGAAATAACCTCAACTTGTATTTATCATCATATAGCATCCAAAATTGGGAATTGTACAGATGAGATCTCACAACAAACCCAGCACCAAGTAGAGCAGAATAATTACCTCCTGTGCCTCACATCTGATGCTTTTGTTACTATCACCCAGAACAGGTTTTGTTTTGGTTATCACTGGATTTTAACTCAGTCTGACCTGCTATAATATCCACAATACTTAGCACAGAACTGCTTCATTCCCTTGACAAGCTGACGTCCCTAACATTCAATCCATTTTTCTCTGGCAAGTTTTACAGGGGCAGGCTGTTCCACCATCCAGATTATTAATGAAAACATTCAATAAATCGGTAAACCTGATCACCATACAGTGCTTTAACCAATAAGGTATTTCCCAAGTCTCCAATTAAGAACAGCATCTAAGAAAAATTCTTCCTAAAGCATGCAGACCTATTCACTGTTACTTAGATTTAATATGTTAGACAACCTTAAAAATAGCTTAAATGAGATAAAACCTCAGCAAAAAATCAAAACAAAACCACCCCAAACAAAAAAAAAAACAACCCAAAAGCAACAAACAGCCAAAAAAAAAAAAAAAAACAACAGCCAAAAAAAAAAAACAAACCCACAAACACAAAACAAAACGAAAAAAACCCACAACAAAAAAAACCCAAACACCAAAGCAAAAATCCCCAAACAGCACAGAGTTAAAATAAGACCATACAAACCTAGGCTTAGTTTAGTCACCCTAATACCAAAAAAAGAACCAAAAAATTTATTACAGTTAGAACAGTCTTCCACAGACTAACATCGGCAAGTTCCTACTGACTGTTGATAAGGCAAGTTACCTTTACCTCAGTCAGTAAGACAAGTCTGCAGTAGTAACTGGTGAGTTTACCTTACATACGGGGTAATTTGGTATTAATTTCAAGTGTCTTATCTACTATTATAAAATTGTCCAAATGCATTGTCAGACATTTACACCTACGTACATGCAAGGCTTCTCAGCTGCAATGCCCCCTGATCTCCCCTGGAATGTAAAGAACACTTGCATAAAAATTCAGAAACTTAACTAGTTGGCCAAGAGTTACTTGCAATAGTTTAAAATTGAAAAATGTTTTCCCTATGTTCCAGCCATATAATCATTGGCTTCATATTGCTGTCCACTTACTCCTCTTATTTGCACTGCTGTATTCTTAGCCCTAATTCTTCTCAGGTAGACTGAGGAAAATACTGGGATATACATTCAGACAGAACCGATTCCTCAGTACAGTGCACATTAGAGGACACTTTCTATAGGACTTTTGTAGGTGGCTTTTTAGCCAGAATGGTTTTAAGTGCTTTACAAAGTTCAAAACCAGTTTGGTTTCCTACTAGATAGAAAATTATCCAGAAGAATGTTATGTCAGCATTTTCTTACTTTGGAGCTAGAACTGACACCACACATAAAGGGGCCAAGAAACAGTTATATGGGTGTAGGAGCAGTGCCACAGCATTACTTCAACAGTTTCTGTTTTGATGTAATAAATGAAAAACGTTTAAGAAAGCTTCCCCTCCTCCTCTTCCACAGTTTCATTTATTTTGCTTTTTTCTTTTTTTTATTGATCCAGCCTTGAATAATGTTGCTTATTTGGTAACAATATCAGGCAAAAACAAGAACAAGTGCCATTCCGCATTCCATTATTAATCATTCCGTTAAGTTTTGCAATATATACATTTTATCCAGCTTCTGACATTATAGGTCATCATGCCAAGGAAAATTTTTAACAATACAATAAAAGCCTTCAAATAGAACTGTTTATGAATGTAATTCAAGAGACCAGACAATTTAATTTCTGAAATTTATATCACTCATGTCCATAATCTTTTTACATTTCACACTTCATGCTCTCAAACATTACCCTAGAGAACACTAAATCTTTTTGTCACATATACTATTAAAGATGCTAGCCAGGTTCATAGAGTTACAGAAGACTATAATAAGATGTAAAATTTAGTAGGTAATAAGTTATGACATTAGCTGACTAAAACAATATTCAATCTAGACTAATGTTTGATCCATTCAAATACAATAAGTATTTGGATATTATACACTACTTATTTCATATACTTAACAGTGCAAAATAAGTAAGATTTTTTTTCCTGAGCATTTAGGAGATTAACATCCTTTTTCTTTATCATTGGTTGCAATCAATTTAAAATACACTTCCCATATACTTCAGTTTGTCAAGACTATATAATTAAGACAGGCAAAAGTTTGCAGGTATCAGAAGCCAATCAGAAATGAAAAGGGTTATTGAACATCTCTAGGATTTGTCCCCGTTTTTTTTGTCTAGGGATATTACAGGACTTTGACTTATACCAAACAGTTCTGAAATAACATTTTTTTTTCCATTGACCAAACACTCCAAAATGTACAAACCACATGCCTTCCAAAACAGAGAAACAGCCTCTTTTAAACAAATTGTAATACATATTTGAACTTACTATTCTGTAGTTAATGTAATGCCCAGTGAGCTGTGCCTCCAACAGATATAAGAGAATAAAACTTTTGGGAATGTATTTTGGGCATTTTGTAAGGAAGCTGGATTCCTTACAAGTTGATCTTTTTCTCAGTAGCTACAGACCACGAGTTTCTAATTCAATCTTCTCCTCTGTTTGCAAGATATCAGGTTCCGCTGGAGGAACAAGTGGTCTGAGTATAATCTCTGGACCTCCACCATAGATTGACTGAAGGAAATTCCATGTTTCTTCAGATATTTGTCCAGAATCTGCACCTGAAAACATTTAAAAAATTTTGATTACTATTTAGAATAATTATTTCATTATTTCATTGGAGTCCATAATAGATGCAAAAAAAATAAAAACCCAAAACCCAAAAAAACCCAAAAAACCCCACCAGATTCAAATTTAAAACCCTAAGCTGAATTTGTGCTTTATCTTGCACCAACTGCAAAAACCAATGACATATTTTGTGTTAATTTTGTACTTCGATTCTTACAACTACCTGCTCGAAATTATCCAGTATTTAACATAACTCAAGCATAAAGCACATGAAGGTTCTATGATAAATACTTAGTATTTATCAGCCAAGCTGGCAAGTGGCATTGGTACACAGGAAACAACAATTCATATTAATATAAGAACATGCACTCCCACCAATTACACAGTAAAGTACAATGACTCAAGCTTCTTGTTTTATCAAATAAATTAATATTGATGGTAAAGAATAAATGTGCAAGAACCACAGTGAAATTACCAGAACCCCTGACAGAAACCACTGCTAGGACATTACCAGCTCTACTAATGGTCCTTGTATACAGCATTGATGGGTCAGCCTGATGTCTTTTTATTCACTGTTTAAAGTCATTGAACCACAGAATCATAGAATAGTTTGGTTTGGAAAGGTCCTTAAAGATCACCTAGTTCCAGCCCCTTGCCATGGGCAGGGACACCTTCCAATAGACCAGGTAGCCCAAAGCCCTGTCTAGTCTGTCCTCGAACACTGTCATGGATGGGCCATCCACAGCTTCTCTGGACAACCTGTGCCAGTGCCTCACTATTCTCACAGGGAAGAATTTCTTCCAAATATCTAATCTAAATCCACCTTCTTTCAGTTTAAAACCAAGTCTTTAAAAAAGTCCTTTCTCATGATTCCATTCCTCTGGCTGGAGGTCCCTGTCCTGTCTCAAGTCAGCATCCAACCATCATTTCTAATTTCCTGGAATATTTTATAGTGGCAAAAGGCAAGGGAGCATCAGCATGTCGCCCCTTTTGGTTTTCACACACGAATCCGGCCTGAGACAGTTACACAGTTGAAGTGATTTCTTCACACTAACCTAGGCAGAGAGGACAAATTTCTATTCTAGCAGAATAAACCCCCTCTTCTTTAAGCAGCAAATTAAAAACCTGTGCTGGAGCAAGTTTCCCCCAATATCTTTAATCAGATATGATTAATTTGCCTTGTTAAGGGTACAAAGAGCTGCACATGTGATTACCTACACGAACTCAGTTATGCAACACTTCACCTGAAAGTCATGATGCAAATCCTATACCAGAACTCATGACATTATGCCTCAGTTTTACTCATTTATGTTCAGGTTCTCAAAAAACAATTTCTATCTTTGCAGACACAGGAGTAGATTATCCACATTTCAGGTCTTCTAACTGTCAGGTTTAACTGAAATAATGCACTGGGACAGGACCATTGGATCACAGAAGTAATACTGTACACTATTCAGTGGTACCCACCTCATTTCTCATAACTTAAGAGACAAATTTTCCTCAGCCTATATGCCTTAATTTCTACCCAAGTTCTAATTTGAACCAATGTAGCTGAAGGTAAGTCAACAACTGGCTAATGTGCTATCTATTATTAACTCTAAAGTATTTTTTTTAATATGTCAGTCTTATGTTTTATACCTTGTATTTGAATTCTACATTAGCACTTAAATCATTAAAATGTACTGCAAAACCCATCAGTGCAAGAACCCATTTAAATAAGCTCTTGACATTTTAGAATGGTGAGGTTTATGCAGGGCCTAGTGGCCTCCAGTGAACGGCCAATAGTAGGTCCACTGTACGTAGAGGCATTAAATTGGGAAAAAAAATCCAGTTAAGTACATGTTAATCTTAATAAAGCAATTTTTTATTTTAAGCTGAGCTACAATAAATTTAAATATTCACAGAAAGTCTAAGTCTTCATAAAGCAAGCCATATTAGAATATGTCTGTACCTATGAATTTTAAATAAATGGTATTAAGCATTTGACTGCAAAAAAATAACAAATAAATCTGTATCTTTGCATGCTATAGAAGCTTTTGCAATATAAAGTGGCAAACAACTTGCAGGAAAATGAGCAACAGCATCTTACTGAGGTTTATTTCCCACTGTGCGAGAAGTAGCTCTCAATTCAAATTATGTTGAGATTCAAATAACTACTTACAGACATATGACAGTCTAAAAGCCAAGAATCTCTCAATTTACATTAAGAAAACCCAAATCAAACCAAGCTATGCAAAGCCAAAGCATGCTTTCACCATTCTGTAGTTACTCTGCACCTCCTTTTACATTCATCCCTGCATTTGGATTAGTTTATTATAGATATTAATTATCTATTTAAAGAATAAGCTGATCCCCCCAAAATGAGTACAACACAGATTCACTAGGAATTGCCATTTTACAATAACAGTTAAAAAAAAGAATTCATCATAAATTTTCCAAACTTCAGCAAATACATCACAAAAAGCCCAGAGCTGCAGCAATATTGGACACCTACCTTGTTTTAGGACAGCATTTCCACATTTTGTTACTGCAATCTTAGCATTATCAATAGGACCAGGAGGATCTAGTGTGACACAAAGATGATTAAAATTGGGAGAGCTGAAAACAAACGGCAGGTTGGAGGCTCTATTTTCAAATGGAAGGAGAAACAGCTCGTTTGTTTATTACTTGTTCTTATACTGCTTAACAGTACGTTCCAAGTTGTTAAAAGCTAATCAGAATTTTAATTACGAGCAAGTTTTTCAAAGCATTCATTTTACTAAGTCTTAAGCAATGTAAAACACAAATTAATCCTAATTCTTACCCCTAGCAAAGTTTTCCTAGAACAGTCAGACAAGACTGTAGAACATTTTATCAGTGTTTCTATTTCAGAAGTTTAGAGGCGCTTAAAGCAGGCTAAAAAGATTTTATTATAGTAGTTACTCAGTTATCTACGAGTTAAGGTTGTGAGCGAGGTCACAGCCAGAAGCTACAGTATTACCTATCGGTTTCCACACCAAAATCCACCCCTCCTTGTACTTAGATCCAATTTTCCTGCTGTGCTAACAGCCACACCCCTGTAAACAAGCAACATTCCTTCCACAACTATCTTCTTATCCATTCTTATGTATTATTTGACTATATTCTGTAATTTGGTTCATGGATATATTTGTAACCTATACAAACTGTGTCTTAGATGTTTAAGAGCTTTCACTGCCTTCTCTATCTGTTCTTCCTACAGCCTTCTAGCAAAGCAAAACCAATTTATTTCAACAGTACCACTACATGACAACAAAAAATAAAGGATTTCCCATATGTTGAAATGGAGCACAACTTACCACTGTCTTTACCCTTTACAAATCCTTCCCATTCTCTGAACCAGTGCATACTGATGCAGTAAAATGTTGATGGAGATTCTTCTTCTTGGAATGCTCTATTAAGCTGAAAGGAGAAAGAATCTATGTTTTTTTTCCTTTCCCTCCTCTCCCCCTTTAAACTACTGAATTATTTTAACCACTGTAATTAGTAACAGCATACTGTTACATTGATACAGAACATTTTAAAGAACTACTGACCATTAGAACAGTACATATCTAGTGAATTCCCAAGGTGAGATTTTGATGTAGTGGTAGCCTTCGTATTAAAAGATTATTTATTCTTTAATTAAGTTTATTTATTTTTTCTTGAAAACAGCAGTTTTTAAGTTAAGCACAAGTGCTTATCCCCATTAAACATTACTGGATAATTACAGTGGAGGCTGAACTTTGAAGTAACAGAAGAAAGCAGCCAACTTATTTCTTCTAAATTAAAACACTGTTTTGAAAGATTTGCTCCATAATTTTATGGAAGGTTCTTTGTGTGATGACCTGTATCTTCATCTATGCTTATTTTTTCCTTAATACATTGAACAGATGCCAGTATGATTTCAAGCAAGGCACAGTGAACTCACGCACTGGGACTTTTCTTTGCTTCAGTTTAAAAAGCATGGGGGAACAAAAAAGAAGAAAAAAAAAACAAAACCAAGGCCAAAAATCACATCCTCATTTTCTGAGTTTCTGTTGCACAGCAATGTAAGTGAAATTATAAATTTCCAAACAATACCTAAGTTGCAGTTGTATTTAACTAAATTTCATTCTATCATTGTAAAAAAAAGGTGGTGTTTTTTTTTATAATTAAGATTTTAGGATCTTATTAAAAGCCTAAATTAAAAATTAATTTAATCCTAACTAAAAATTAAGATTTTTAGCATTTAATTCTTTTTCAGAGACTACAGATCTTTTCACAATGTTATTAAGAAACATGCAAAAAGTCATTTAAACCTTTAAAGCCACTATCTTTTAGCTCTGTAATAGTACAGCTATACTTCTCCCTTGAAGCCATGAACCCAAAGCATCAATACAACTTCTTAAGGTTTCAGATAGAGTAAGTTTTGCAATCACTCCCTAATGCAATCTTAACAGAGGATAATAGAATTTTCTATCTGTAACAATACTTACACAACAGTGCATACATAATCATTGTTTATACTGAAAAGATGTTGATCACTAAAACACATGAGGTTGACTCCATGTTGTTAATAATTACTATCTAGTGGTAACCCAGTCTAGAGAAAAATCAATTACTAAGAAGTTCAAATAGCAGTTAAAACATGGAAAAGCTGACACAATTTCTGAAGTACAATTAAAGGACAGAGAGAACTAAAAGAACAGCTGCAATTTTGTTTTTCCTCCCTCTCTATAATTAAGGTAGCATAAATGGGACTCCAGTCTCTCTGCATTCATTTTCACTGAAAACTTGAACACAGTTTTGTTTAAGAATTACAAAACCCTTACTACTACTTATTTTACCAGACTCATGCACATAAACTCTTAACTCATGGAAAATATACTAGCTGCTTGGTATTAATTTTACAGTCGTACTATAACATGAAGGTATTTACTTCACACTGAATTATTTATGTTTGTTTATATATCTAATGATATTTTTGAAATTAGAACTAAAGATTATAATTAATGTTTTGCTGGCACAGCATTATTGCATTTAAACCTTATCAGATTGCACAGAACAGATCACTGGCAGTGTATAAAGAACAACTGATCATGTGGCTGCACCGTTTCTATACTATAAAAAAGCAATTTAAGAAAAAAATATTTTCTCTAAGTACATTTCCATATAAAGTTATCTGGGATATGACAAGAACATTACTGTTGCCAACAGGAAAGAAGGGATTCTAAATAGGTATACAGATATTTAATGAAGTCTATTTGTTTCAGGAATCACCTATGCACTTCTCATAACCCCCTGGGTCAATTCATGAGTATTAGGTGATGTCAAAAAGCAGAATGAATAAGTGTTTACTTTTTTACCCGAATAAACATTTCCAATTCGTTTTTCCTTCTTTTTTCAATTCTTTCAGACTCTATTTGGCAGGTGTGACAAACATACAGATGGTTAACAGCTGGTCCTCCTCCATACCTGCAGTAAATGTAAAAAGACATTAACCTTGTGCAAAATACCATGTGAAAAGATCATGCATCTGTAGACAGAGCAAGTGTTTTCTTATAATATCTAACATAAGTCTGATCAATGCCAGTCACATTGCCATTTGATCCACAAACACTATAATTTATTTTCCTAGTAATATTTTGTACTCCATGCTAAGACATAACCATCTTTCAAGTTCCAACTGCCTAAAGCCAGTAGAAACCATCTCAAACTACTGTATCACATACTTCAAAAGGTGTTACTAGGGGTAGAACATGACAGTGAGCAAGTATTCTGTTATATATACACCCTGTGTGATTTTATTAAAGGCCTCCAAGAAACAACTTATGGAAATGTTCCAGCCAGTTTTATTTTAAGCATGTTCCTCCATTCCACTGCAGGCTCTTCATCAGTTTGCTGCTTCCCTGACACCAGCCTCTTAACTTGCTTATTGTTTTGTTCTTAAAAAGTTATTCTCCACGACCTTCCCATTCGTATTTTCCTCGTGTGAAACAAGGAAAATGCATGGAAGTCTGTAGATACACTGTTACTGAGAAGCACAAGAGATAATATATATATACGTACCTATGTGTGTGTGTATGTATAGATGTATCATTATGAACATGAGCATCATTTACTAGCCTGGAAACTACAAGCCTGATAAAGAAAATGTTCTTGAATAGCGATGCATTTACTACAAATGAAAGGTCACACACTGAGATAAGGATATTCCAGGTTCTACTTCCTAGTTGAATCATTATTTTTGGCAGACCTGGGGTCTCTTCCGGTTTTGTTTCACTTCTAAAACTTCCTATTTAGTTCCAAAAATCTTGCTTTAAATGAGATAAAAGAGAGTACTCTTAAGCATTTACATTTAAGCATCTCAACTTTTATCATGTGGCTTTCTCAAGTGCAACATGAATTGAAGTTCAAAATATGAAAGTCAATGTCGTAAACAAGAGTGAAAACCAACTGTGGTTACTTTGTGAATAAACTGAAGAAAAATCTGCCATGGAAGGCATTACTTTCCCCCCTCCCCTTTTAGACTTGTATGTTTGTCATTCCATAAAAATAATTTGGGATGCTATTTTCCCACCCCCATCCTCTAAAAAACACAGAAGTGTTATACTTTAACTGAAAATTAAAGCATTATTTCAGTACAACAGCACTTGTACATGCAAGTTTTTTGGTATATATTCAATCATCCCAACTTAAAGACATGTTTTATAAAATGGTCACCCAACACTTAAATCACATCTCTGAATATGACACTTTGTCTTTGAACTGCAGTGATCATTTCATAACTTTTTAGTTGAAATAGATCAAGCATGAATTATAGTATATTATCCCAAAGCAACTCTGACCCCAAAGTACTTGGAAATCAACAGGAGTAGTGCCACATGAGCAGCAAAATAAACATGTTTGGGACATCAACTGGCAATTGGCATTTTAGATGAATATCTCCTTTTTCTTAACATTATCTCAACAAGACAGCTTCCATGATATTTGGCTTCCTCACCGTAAATTCTCACCCACTGCAGCCATGATACTCTCCTGTAATTCCCAGATAACAGCAAGACAAAAAGCAAAACATGGGTACTTCAGAGCTACTCTGTGTTAAAGGGTGCATGTGCCAGTCAGGAAGCCGGACAGAACACATTTAGCAACAATTCATACCTCTTTTCTACCTAATAGGACCCTATCACCTCTGGGACTTCACCTTTCTATCAAATGATTGAAGTTGGACATCTTGTCAAAAAGGTTCAGAAAGAAGGAAACACAATTAGAAGTTTTAAACCATTTTTCTTCAGATTTAACAAATCTTTCTGCATACAGAAAACAAATACTGCCTTTGTCAGTTGGAATTCAGTACATCTACGAAAGTAGAAATAGGCTGGAAATAGCATTGTTCTATTTTTCACTTGTGTCTATTGAAACTTAAAAAAAACCCCAACCCTTCAGTTATATTGCCTAGGTGGCAGGAAATTAACAGCTAAAAATATTTAATGCAAGTGCAATAGAGTCCTTAAGGTCATCAGCAAAGCTCTTCTACAGCTTTTTGTTACTTTAAAAGGAGACACATCTTTTAAGAATCCCTCCTTTATAAGCAAGCACTTAAGCCTGACCTAGATTAAAAAGCATTGAGTAGTTATAAGGAACACTTAGATATAAGTTATTTTGAAGCAGTACTGGCAGCTGAGGCTATGGATTCAAAGCCAACATAAAAGAAAAGCTGTCTCCAGCCAACAAGAGAACAGGAAGCTGGTACAGAGAAGTCTTTCAAAATACCTCTTCAAAGTGTACTTTTGCTGACCTACTTCGTGTCATTCAGTACATACCATACTTTTTATTGGTTTAATGCTCAAGTATTATCACAGTAACACACTACTTTGTGTAGACTTTCAGCACAACTTTGCAAAAGCAAATTACATAAACTGGCCGCTTGCAATCCCTTCACTTAGTTCTGTGCCTAGAATACTTTTCCTTAATGTTTTTTTTCCTCTTTTCCTGATCCACTAATTCTGAAGTCTGATGTTGCTGCTCGACACATACTTCCACGCAGATCATGCCACTGGATTTTTTCCAGTTACAGTATAAAACTTACCTGCTGTACAGATTATCCCATATGTTTTGAGGTAGCATTACAACTAAGTCCTCTATGAAGTTAGCTTTGTGTGGAGGAACACCTGCAAAAGCAACAACAAACAAAACAAAACAAAAACAAACCCCAATTTAAAAAAAACAAAACACAAAGAAAAGAAAAAAGAAAAAAAAAAAAAAGACTTGCAGATTTTATTCAGGACATGGAGGGAGAAGACTATGTTAGAGGAATTAAAAATATAACCTTTCAATGAATTCAGAGAAATCATGTGAAGCAAGTTTTACCACAGTATAATCTATTACTGTATTTAAAGAGACCACTCTAATTTTAGTCTTTCATGTGGCTGAGAAGTTTATAAAAAGCAGAAGCAAACTACATGAAAGATTAAAGGGCTAGAGGCCTTTTTAGATACCAATTGCAAAATGCTTCTTAAGGTATACAATTAAAATGTTAACAAGGGATTAAATATTTTGTTTATGATTAACAAATGATCTGCTCAAAATTCACTTATTTGCTGTAAACCTTTTTGAATTACTTCAAACAACACTAATGCTTGAAAGTAAGGAAATTTTGAGGAAGGCAGAGAGGCTTGCACAACCAGATACACTGAGGTGAAGAACACAGTAAGCAGCAATGTGCTATACAGCAATTCTTTGAAAAAGGGAAAAATCTAGTCCTTTGGGCACTTGTACAAGAAGTCATCTGCTATAACCCTGCAAAAGGAAAGCCACAGCCACAAGGGCTCACATGTACACCCTCTGCACATTGTTACTGGGCTCAATATTCTTAGGTAAAAAGTTTGTTTCACCAATAGAGGCAGCACGTCTAACTGGTGATCTAACAGCTGTATTTTTTATTAGAAAATAGGTGTAAGAATACTACAGTAATGATTTCTTAGAATGTTAGCACTCAAATATGGACAGTTCCCCAATGTTTTGCTTAATGCAAATCTCTCATTTTTATTAACATTTAGCACAAAGTAAAATTTTTATGCTCCCACACTGAATATACAGAAATACTACTCTATTTTCACACTGCTATGCACTGGCTACTCTGTATCATACCAATTTCCTGTTCTATAGCTTTCAAACTTTTTTGTTGCTTCTAGTGTGTAGCTGCAAATAAGATTTAGATTGGCAGAATGAAGTATTAAGGATGATGATAAAGTGACATGACTTTTGAAAATTGAATATACATGTTTAGGAAGCAAGTAGATAAATCAAACTGTTGCTCCTTAAGAATCAAGAAAGCTTATAAACAAAATCAAATGTGCAGGGAAAAGAGGGAAAAAATAGGAGATCTTCACATGGTATAATTTTCAACTAGTCAGCTACTAAAATGACAGAAATCATTGACTTAGAAGTTACAGTTTCAATTTACCTAAGAAGTTAGAGAAGTTCTAATATAAATTTACTACACTCAAATTCCTTTAATTAAAACAAGTGCCCATCCCTGCATAGCTACAAGTCACATGACACTCAGTTACAGTCTCACCTCCGTGCATACAGAGAAAATCATTATTTGAAATTGGTCCTGGCTCTGCAAAAGTCTTGAATTTATTTAACCACTGTCTGGAAACATAGAACTGCAGAAGACTTGGTTCCATCATGTTCAGTAGACTTGATATTCTCCGTCTCTCTCTCTGTGCTTCTTCACTGCTCTTTCTATTACCAAAATAGAAATCATTAAACAAATATATATCCCTGTGTACAATACAGATAATTTATTTTGTGAAAATTGTACTTTCAAGTAAATTACCTGGGCCATGGCTGGTAGCATGAAGCAGTTGACAGCCTGTGAAATAACCTGCACCTTTGATGTGCAGCCTGAGCCACCATCTAAATGTGTGGTAGGAACCTGGACTGTCACATTAGTGAGCAGTGTGTTGCAAGAGTCAGAACAGTTAGTACAGAGTAGGAAGGGCAGCAAAGACTACTTGCTCTGTTAAACCTGTGCTTGTCCTTGGCACATGTTATGCTTGAAGGAAACTTTTGCCTGCTTAGATCAACAACAAAGACCCCTGGCAGTTCCCACGTAACCTAGCAGCCTGAGAAAGCAAATAGTTTGACTGTAACAAGCAGTTGGCTATACTGCAGAGGTGATTACTACCATAGGAGGAGGAGATAAGGCTCTGCCCACCTCCCATTTCCTCTGTATCTTTTGAGGTAAAAGCTTTGCAAGCTGGTCCTTGGGCAGATGTTCCTTACTTATCTTCAGAAATCAGGTTGAACACTAACTAGATTGGGTAATTCCCCTACGTTTCCTGTATCCCCCTATTTTTCTCATTGAGGCTGTTGCTGCTGTCCAACTGAAGTATCTCTGCTCTCTTGTTTTTAGATTGAATAATCTCTCTTCTCCAAAAGCAGGTTTGAACTATTCGTTCCCTGCCCATGGCAGGGGGGTTGGAACTAGACGATCTTAAGGTCCTTTCCAACCCTAACTATTCTATGATTCCACTCTCCAAAACCCCGCCCCAAAACTTGACTCAGCATCACACAAAAGCTAGACCACATCAGTTTAACTTATGGTGTCAAAGTTACCTCAAATAGCTGACAGAAAAGCTTCAGGTAGACCTAATGGCCATAGCAACAGGACTATTTATAGTATAGCAAAACAAGATTAAAAGAGTAGGAAGAAAAAATTGCCATAAACCCAATTAAAATACATTACCTATTTAAGTTCAGAATAAAATTCTTTAACAAAAGCCTTTCCAGCTGTTAATTTGAAAATTTATACATATCTTCAATAAGCGTTCTAAAAACGTGCTTAAAGAATATTTGTTTTGTGTGTGTGGCAGTATTTTGTGGGTATATTCTTTTTTAAAAAAACAGATTTTATGAATGCTGTTCTTTTATTATTTAAATACCTGCCCACAGTCAGGTACAGTGTTCTTTCTTGGCAGTACAGCATGACTTCCACATTCCTTTCAAAAGACCTACTGACCCAGGCTCACAGGCTTAGCTCAGACAGTGGCAGGTACAAGTGTTCCTAATGCAAGTTAAACCAGAACACATCTCATTTCTTGTGCAACTCTTGACAGAATATTTTGCAGTAAACTTTCAGTGGAAATTTGACCTTAGTACAAGATCCTTAGAATCTGAAAACTGAGTTGTTTTTATTATTTCACATACAAAAATTCCTTAAGACTGAAGATGATAATAACATGACTTCTCGCCTTTCATTTCAACTTTCAGGAAAGTCCAGCCTCTAAATTCCCCGAAATTAAATTACAACACAGTAAAATGTCTGTTGTTCTACATCTACTTTCCACTCTTCCCTTTAGAGCTCTAACAGTTAAGAGTCTGTGTACAAAATCTCTCATTGTGCAGCATTCCTTTCCTCTGATTAAAAAGGAGGTAATTAGTGGCTAATTCTAACAGTTGTTTAAAGTTCTCTTTCTAGTCATCTTACTACACTTTATTTATGCAGATTTAATTTTCATTTCAAGTTCCATACATGTTTTAGCAGTGACAGAACAAGTGTTAAGAATGTAACTGAATGATTCAGTCTTGCTCCAGCATAGGTTATTCTGGTTGGTCAGACTCTTCCACTATAATTCTTTTGTGGCAGCCAATTTCTGAAAGCTGCCCAACTGCTTTATTTACATACTTGACTTACATAAGCATGACTGTACTTTCAATTACTTACCTGTAGAAGAGAACATAAGCTTCTGCATTCTGCACTGTGGATTCTGATACTTCTGTGACACTCTGGTCATCAAATTCATACCACAAATTATTTAAATTGTTGCGACAATAAGCTATATAATGTCCACCTAGAGTGTAAGAAGCAAGATTTATTAAAGCGTCCAGTGCTGCCCATTTTACTGTGCAACACATGAAAAGGAAGTAAGTCCAAAAAAAAGCAAGTCTTAAATGGGAGAAACATTAAATCATTAGCAGACATGATCCGGATATCAACTTCTCACAAACCCTGGATCACTTCCCACTCCCCCTCCTGAGTTTCCATCAGCTAGTGGCAAACTGAACACCATTTGCAGCATATTCTTGAACTCTTCCAGCAGCTTGATGTTTAATGCACTCCTGAACCATGAAACTCGAATCAGAGTAAGACTGACTGAACAATTTACCCTAATCAGCTTCCACAATGAACTCTTTTCAAATCTTTGTATACTTCACAATGGAAATTAGCATAGATGCGTAATGGCTACATAATATCAAGACCACACTTAACTGTGTTCTGAAGACTATCCATAATATAGTTTAAATTATTACTATTTCTAAAATACATACTCAACTGCCAACAAGTAAATAATCAGATGCCTACTAAAGTGATTATGACAAGCATCATCCACCAAGCACTGAATAGAAAATGAAAAAGCATCCAGAAAAGTGGAAACAACTTCATATGAACAATGACACCTCAAGTTTGGACAGTATGAGGGGGTGGGTAACCTTTATAAAAATCTATTAAGTTTCTGACTTCAAACTTATCTTTGTCCTATTTTCCAAATCTTATAAACACTGAAAGCATCTAGGCAGAAACAAGCTTGACATAAAGCAGTAAGATGCTTATTCAGCTATTCATCGCTAGCCATAAAAATAGCAGATACTGCCTGGTTTGGGGTTAATTGGCAGCAATCAATCAAAAGAACAACTTTTAAAACAATTACTGGCATCTTTGTGGTGAACTCTTTCCAAAAAAGTAAGTCATACGAAGCATTAAAACTCTAGGCAAACAGCAGCTGTGCAGAACAGCTGATCAATTGGTCATCTGCTGGCATGTAACATTATTTGTACGTTTATACTGTTCACTTTCAACAATATATATAGTTTACTTAATATTCCAGGATCTGTTAATCTGTTTCCACCTACAATTTTATTTCAGTATGCCATACAATTTCAAAGATGTGTCAACTCTTTAAGAACAAGCCATCTTATGGTCCGAGGTAAAAATCACAGCATTTATCCTTTACAGTATCATTACCAGTGCTTATCTATTTACTCTTCAGTACATGAATAATCTTAAACAGAAGGGCTGATGTGAGTATCAACTACAGACACAGAACAATCAACCTCATACTTACTGCTGGCAGTTCCATGATGGCAGATGACAGACAGAAGATCATAAGTCACAATTTGAGCTGGACTGTCCTTTGCAAGGAAAGGCTGAAGATCAAGGCCTTCCAACGGAAAGGACACGTGGGTCCCAATTTTAGTGGAAAACATAAGTTCATGTCTAAATCTTTTGAGATGAATGCACAGTATCTGTAAGAAGGATCGACAGATTCACTCAAGAACTTTACATGCTGCTATTGGACATTTAATAACTGCATTGTGCATACCACATTTTCCTTTTATCATCCCAAAAGGATCATTTTTCTCTATGGCCTGAGGCAACTACCACAAGCTCTGTGTTCCACAGATTCTATTTATTTTTTTTAAATCAACTGTGGCTCAAGGAGTTAGAAATGCATTTATAATTATCTAAGACTTATCTTACTAACAGTATAAAAAAAACCCAGTCCTGAACTTACTAATGCTGATTCAGCAATGAGCAACATACCTTCTCTCTTCTTCAATGCACCTATTGCACAATCTTGTCATGAGGGACATTAATTCTTCCTGATTGTTGCACCCATCAACTTGTGTTTTGACGCGTAAGATTGGATTACTTTTAAAACGTGAAGTTACAAGCATTACTTACGGAAAATATTTCCATTCTGGCTGTGGTATTTAAGTTCTACAGTATAAATAAGCTTTGCAGACTGACAGTTATAACATAGTAAAGCTAGAATAATGGGGTTTTTCTTTTCATGTACAAGGTTCACTTTCTTACAGGGTGATTCATCAAACATTGCTCACCTTTCTAAAACAAATGCCGATAAGAAGATACACTTTCATCATGTAACATTATAAACATGACTTACTTCATGCAATTCATTAGTCTTACCACATTCCTAATCATGCAGAGAAAGTGCTTTAAAGTGCATGTAGTAACAGTACCTCAGGAAATTTTTGCACTTTGCAGAATTTCACTCCGTTTCTTAACCTAAGCAAAGGAGAAAAACAAACAAACAAAACAACCAATACTTAGTTCTGAAAAGGTTTTTTTTTTTCCTTGTGCTAGATCATCAAGTCTAAACTGAACATTACACATTAGTAAACCCAAAACGTTTCTGGAATGTAGACTAGACATGGAGTAGCCCAAAAGATGCAAACAAGGATGCTTTAGAAGATGAGACAATCTGTACTGCTGAAAAATTCAAAGCAGCAAGTATAGATAGTCAAGCTTCATCTAGCTAACAATTTCTCTTAGCATAAAGGAAAGAACTTTAAGCTTTGTTAAGCTGATTATTCAGCAAAATAGAAAAGAAAAAGCAGCCAAGTTTATTTTTAAGAAGCGATCTACAGCAGATCACCAGTTATATAGCAAGCTATAACACTCCTTTTCCATAAAGGGCTTTGAGCTATCTACAGACCACTTCTGTTTCTTTGTTCTTTAGTATTTAAGGCAACAGTGTATTTATTTATAACACACTGAAGGACCTACTGCATATCAGTGAAAACCTACTAGCTATATAGAAGGCTAAAAGCATTTTTTTCAACCAAAAACAATTTAGAAAGGTCTAAAATTATAAGGAACATGAAAAAGAACAAAACACAATTTGACTGCAATATGGTATGCTGAGTCAGTGCTTCCTGACTCCTGCACCTTTGTAATAGCAAATTTCTGACAGTTAGAACACAAGGTAGTGTCAAAAGATTAATAGCACTATGACATATCCAGCAGAAATAAATGCCTCTTGACTAACAGAAAAATTAGAGCACTCAGATTAAGACAAGTTAAAACAAAGGTAAAAGACAGCTTACTTTTTACATCTTCCACAGCTGTACATGTTATCACCTGCAAATATCATGGAGAAGACAAACAGCCATTATTCTCTAAATTCAAATAGCTATCCTTCAAGCACATACACTTGATATATAAAAATTTCAAGGGAATTTATCTTTAAGTTGCATTGAGTATTTAAGCCGTAAGAGTGTTGACATAGCAAGTAAATAGAGAGGTTTTAGGTTTGTAACTATGAAGCACTACAGCATAAACGTGAAGAGATGAGGATATATAATTTAAAAGCGAAGAAATTCACTAGGTCAATTTAAGTATTAATACAATGGAGTTTGAAATTTTTATGACCCTTCAGTTGATACCATTTCATTAAACCAAATTCAGATTTACTTGACATTTCTAATGCAGCTTTCACGGGCATTTGTTGCCTCAAATATTCAGTTGAACGAGAAGCTTACCTTTTTAAAATGAATGATCCCGTAAGAGCAAGGAATGACTGTATTACAGTCTAACAGGTGGCCTTTGCTTAATTGCGTGAAGCGAAGAAGATATTAATCATCTTAGTATGATTAGAGGAAAAAATATCAGAAGAAACATGTTCATGTAATTGACCTCTTACCCTTGAGCTCATCTCTGGCGAAAAAGGCAGCAAGACAATCTTGTAAGGTTACAACTGGACCCCAAAACCAGCTAGGAACACATGAGACAACAAACCTGAAACATCATTGATAGAAAAGAAAGAAAAACAACAAATGTTCTGCCAGAAGAGCAGAAACTGGAATTTTAAAATAGATTAAAAAATAAAACAAGGTAAATATTACTTACCTCTTGAAATATTCCATAAAGAAGGCTATCCACCCCTGGGGGGCATATGCTTCTCCACATGACCCAGTCTTGACTAGAGATGTCTGATGACTTGCAGAATGGAGTTTAGCAAGATCTTCCTTACCTGGAATAGGCAAGGACAGATCCTGAAAGGTCTCCAGGGTTACAGACAGCTAAAGAAGAAAACAAATGAAACAAAATAGAGTTAAGATTGAAGAGAAACTGAATTAAACTGACTATTGTAAAGTTCATGAGTAACTACTAAGTCCCTGTGTAGTTGAAAATTCCACTAGGTTGCGAATTAATTATAAATAAGGAGACATAAGAATTCATTTCTAAAAGAGGTAGAAAAATTAGCATTTTAGAGTGAACTTGGACATTGTTATCACTGAAACTCTTCAAGTCATCATTAATTATTTGTCTTCCTAGTAGTCACACAAAGCACTATGATTTTTGCCTCAGGCTCTTGTTATATAAGCTAGTTTCAGAAAGCTTCATCCCATTGTTTTGACAGTATTTTACTTTGACATTATCTTGACCTAATGTAACTGGACCTGCTGCAAAAGAGACTCAGCTATGCATTTTCTTGCTCCCATCCTGAATTTTAGTGATCACATTTGCTTTTTTGAAGCTCCTATTACTATTTGAGTAAACAAGTATGAAACAACTGAAACTTCTGAGGAAATCTGTCACAAAAGAATAAAGTTACCAGAGCCTCACTGTATTCATAAAGCTGTAAGTATTTGCACTGAGGAAAAAAAACGACCATGTTAAAAGCTAGAACTTCCCCTTCTTACTCACCCGATCACAAGTCAAGCACTGTACTGAACTTATTATAGTCCCATCAAATATATCAGAGATGACACTCCTGTACTTCTTGCGCTTCTTCCTTTTTGGCGATGATACAGTTGCAACTATAAAATGACATATATTAAATGCTGAAAGTAAATCAAGATAAAGTGGGTTCTGATTTCCTTCAACTTTGCATAATATAATTAGAGATCACACATATTTAGGACTTGATTTTGAACCAAGCCCTATTTTCTATTTACTAAAAATTTCTTAGAAATTACACAAGCAGATTACTGCTAGTATCAGGCAATTCATGTAGGATCCTCAAGCAGTTTATGGTGGAAAAACACAGGGAAATTTTGCCCCAATTTAAGTAAAACTCAAACTGCCAGTCTTGAAATCTACAGCCTCCTGCTATGAGATTCATCTTGGCAGGAATCCCCCAAGGTATAAACTTCAAATGTCACATTCTGACATTTAATTTGATCACATCTTTCCACAAGTTTTAACCATGTTGGGATGAAAAGCACATACACAAGCTTATTGTATCACAACACTGGTGACAATGACAGGGTTGAAGTAGACTAAACTTACTACTAGAGTCCAGCCTAACAGCAGCTTATTAAAAAAGAAGAAAAAAATAAAACTCCAAGCATAACATGTGCACCCCCTCCCCACCCAAATCCACTACTGATAAGGTAAACACACCAAAGCAGTCTCTTGGGCTCTATAAATTACCAGCATGGTATGCTAGAATGAAGACCACAAAACCTCTTTTGGAGTCTGAATACTACCCAGGAGATAACTGAAAAGTCTTGTAGGACTCAAAGTCTGTTGAAATGCTAACAGTCAGTAACAAGCAATGAGACATGGAAATAGTGACAAGAAATTGAATTATCTAACTTCTCATACATTACCCCTTCTTTCCAAACTACAGCAGTTGAGAAAGTTTTCCCAAAATACTATTCAATCTTCACAAAGTAGAGGCAGATACTGTTCAAGCATGCTTTGAAACAATCAGAATTCTACAGAAGGGAGTCTTATTGTATGTCCAGTTTACATAATGGTCCCTCTCCCCAGTAGGGATAGGGGATTAAAAAATCCTGAAGAAAAACCACTGCATTGGTATGCAAGACACAAGAAACAACAAAATGAAAACCGTAATACAGAGCAATTCAGTACCAGGGGGGAGGAAACAAAGAGCCTATACCTTTTTTGTGCATGGGTGCCAGTGAAGAGCATGATGAGAATGATTTTGGTGGACTGTTTGATAAGCGTGTGTTCATCCCTTCATTTGATGGTGGGGTTTGCACTGCAGATATATCATTCATGTGGGCATCACTGATGTACTCTGCAATTAATATTCGCATTATTTCATAAATTCTACCAAAAATTTAATGCAGAGTGAATAGACACAATGGTCATGCAATTAATTTAACCACGCTGTCAGGTCACAAGACATTTAGGAATGTGGCACCATTTCAAGTCACATATGTTTTAAATTAAGAACAAAATCCAAAACCTCCACTATCTTCTGGGTTATCTGAAACCTTACCCAGCACAAATATTTAGTTTTTTCAAGGAAATTCAAGTTGAATTCAGAACACCTGAACTGAAAAGTAAATAAGGAAGGTGCATTGCCTAAAGCCAATCAACCTACCCTATTTGACTTGTACCTCTCTACACTATTTGTTCTACAACTTTCCACTCATACAGATATTCCGGCTAAGAATTTTACTATTTCAATTGCACATTAGTAATGTATTACCTGAGAATCTGCTGTGTATCTGTACTTTGACAGTTCCTTGATTATTTAGAAATTCAGTGGTCTCTGAAGCAGTATTTGTGTCCTTTTCAAAGTCTTCTATAGAATTTGCTCGTTTAAGCTTGTTGCTTGATATTTTTTCTTTCTGCCAGTCTTTGGATGTGACAGAGTTGTTATCATCATCTTGAATTAACATAGTTGTCTCTGCAGGATCCTCTAAGACAGGTTTGAAAATAGTGTCATTTTCTGTTTTATCACAGGTACCACAGGATTCACAGGGCTGAAAGCCAACATCTGACTGGCTCTTGTCTTCTTCCATACTGTCTTCAACACTTGTAGGCTGGACATCTTCCAGTTCTACAACTGGTTCTTTAAGTTCTTCATGAAGCAAATCCATTAGGCAACGCAAAAATTCTTGTGCATCCTAGGATTTTAAACAAGTTTTATGATATTATTCCATTATGTTTGGAAGAAATTAAAGTCATATCAGGAAAAGATACAGGTAACTAAACCAAAAGCTGCAGCTGGCTGTTAAAGAAGAGTAAGTTAAACGTCTCTGTCCCAGGTGTAAAGGTCAAAAGAAATTTCATTTCCAGATCATGTTTGTTTCCTGTGTCCACTTCCTGCATGTAATCTTATCATATAAGTTTCCTCCAAAACACTTCTATTTCCAAAAAGTTTATTTCAACAAGTGTAGCTCAAGCAACTACCAACACTGTGGCCAGACCCCAGCTCTGCTGGTAATGGAATGTTTTTAGGACAGTTTTTTAAAACCTTATGCAGCATCTTCAGCAAAGCAATCTGAGCCTTGTTTCCACTGGGCATGGCAGGACTTTATTAAAAAGTGTTATGTTGTACTCATCCTGTCTTTCCAATTGCATCACACTGGCAACAAGATTTTAATTCTTCTTCTCGAGCCTGGACAAGACTCCCCAACTATCAGTATTTCCACAAACAGCTGTGAAGATTTACTACAAGTCTAATCTGTGTTTTGAGGTATCTTAAGAGGCACCAAATTTAACAATCCACGTAGCAGCTTGGTTCCTGGCAATAGAGAATATCTAATAAAGCAAGCATAGGAGAAAACAATAGCATCTCCTTGGCAACTACTACTGCTTCTATTTTCTTCTGTTTTCCTTCCTGTATTTTGGTTGTTCATAATAATAACTTCTGCTGCTCAACATCACCATCCAACACACCAATTACTTACTAAGCTCATAACTGCAGACTAGAAAACATTCTTTTTCTCAAAAACTAGAACTATCAGATTCAGTTTGGGGTTTTGAGTAATGAAAAAAAAACCCACCCAAAACCCCAATATGCCTCTTTGCTAGCAATACTTTTACACAAAAAAAGAGACTGAAACCTTAAGACACAGCTTAACTGATAAATGTTCTTCACTGAGCAAAAGAATTCCTTTTTCTGCCTGAAGATTGGATTTGGCTGCCCAACTGGCTGCCCAATTTGTGAGGCTGGGCAACAGGAGAATGTTGATCATGAAAGACTTGCTTTGTTTTAATTGTTGCCATGAAACATACTAAACATATAACTGAAGTGTGATCCAGGCAGAACATAAAAGAGTTCTCACTAATTGTTGGTCTGCAAGGAAAAACGCATTCTCAGCGTTCAAAGCTGCGAGAACCAAGTTTCCATACAGCTTATTTTCAGTTATCAGGATTGATTTTCTGCTTTTCCAGAAATTCACGTGGCTCTTCAGAAGCCCATGAGTAAACTAAATCCAGCTGAGATTACTATTTAAACATTTACTTTACAGCTACACGCAGTATTTGAACATTAAAACGTGTTCTAATCTTCCACTTCACAAATATGAAACATGCTAGCAGAATTCCTTTGAATAACAGCAGATTCCTGGAAGATCTTAGTAAGCTCTTCCAATAACAGGGTTTAAATCCTTCCTCTAGCCAAAAAGCTTTTAATGAAGTACTGCAAAATGTATGAATGCAGCAAGACACTGAAGGATAATTGAAGAATGCCTTTACTATATAATAATCCATGCCTATTTAGCAAGTTGCGGACCCAAGTTCCTACAAAACTGCAATACTGCTTACGAAACACAGAGCAGTGCATTTGTTTTTTTAAAAGATAATAAACTGGATACTGTGTACTTGGATTTAAAAGAAATCATAACTGGTGACAAATATTAAAAATCTATTATATCCTTTTTTATTTTTAAACACCTTTATTTTGTTTTCTGGGACATAAGTTATTCTAAGAAGCTGAAGGCCTTTAAAGAATTTTATATCAATGAACATAAAACCTGACTTAACTGCTGCTGGTTCCATTTTTCATTTCAGATGATCTACATTTAAGCATATAAAGTAAAGTTTATGTTGCTATTGCTTTTCACAAATATAGGAAGCATGGTATCTCAAGCATTAGATTTCATAATAAGAGAGAATTTTACAGCTTAGGCAGATTTTATATCAGAAAGTTTTACCTGTTGAGAGTAGCCTCGAAATGTAGGATTAACAGTTTTAATTCCTTGAAATAAACCAGTAGGAACAACAGAACCAGGTCTAAAGAAATAAAAAGTTTTCAATATGTAAGCATATATAAAAAAGCAAGCATTTAAATGGAACTTTCTATCTTTACTGGGATCATAATTTTGCCTGCAACTGAACTGTAACATGTATAACACCAGTAGTATTAATCTTAACCAATATAATACTGGTATTGAATTATTAACTATACTCTTTGGGTTTTTTTTTTAAAAAAGTATGTCATCTATCAGAAATAGAGACTGTATCAAGCCTTTTAGGCCACATTTCTACTAGAGAATTAGATGACAGATCAGGCATACACTTGACACTATGCACAATTACTGTTTCTTTATCTTTGTACTTATATTTTGAAGTATTTTCTTAGGCAGAGACAACAGAAATTCCATAAAAAGGAATATGAGAAATTGATAAAACATTGAGACAGAATGAAGAACACAGAGATAAAGGAGTTGAACATTTTAGATATATTTCTGGTGCGTACAAACATTTTTTGAAAGCTTAATACTACTTTGCATAATGTTTATCATCTACTTCTTGTTAGAACTT
>JANHGB010044428.1:37083-48052 GCA_026283785.1 Coracopsis vasa
AGTAGATTGTATTTCATCTTACTACCTTTTGATGTTTTATGACAGCTGCAGATTGCAATTTAAAATGTTTATCAATATTTATGTTTTACTTGAACTTAATGATTTACCTGTTCAATAAAATTGTTGCTCTGCTTCATTCGTAGCCATACTATCAAAAGCTTCTCAAGAAAGATTAAATTCTTCTGTCTCTAGTTCATGCGAGTAGTCAGATTACACTAAACATCCAAAACCTACTCAGCACGTGATTATTCCAGCATCAGAATTACCTAGAATCAGTCTTTTTCCATGTCAATTATATACCCTTACTCTGAAACACAGACTGCTCAGTTTAGCCTTTCCCACAGAATTTATTTTCAAGCCCAGATTGTTTACTTCCTTTACTGATACACTCATGTAGTTTTTCCAGACACATAAAAGATAGAATTCATGTATATTCTTGCAGTGATTATGGAGTCATGGAAAACACTCTCTAAATATTTGAGGAGAGGCTATTTAAACAAGTCATAACTATATGATCTCAATTTAAAAAAATGACACTGAAATACTTGCTATTTGTAGCTACTGAGGTGTTTAAATAATCTGTTTGTTTTAAAATAAAATTGCTTTTGTATGAGAAAACGTTACATTTATAAGCAAAGAATCAACAAGACTGGAAAACAATATATTCAGCAGTCAACACCACTGGCTCTATGCAATCCTTGAAGTATAGGACATACCCCAATCATTTGAGTCCGTGGCAGAAAAATAAAACATTGTAAGACAAACCTTTTACATCTATAAAACAGTTTGATTACTTCAGCTGAATTTTCTAATACACAAAACTTAAAAATGAAGTTTTAAAAGATTCTTCTATCTGTCTGAATGGAAATATAGTCCTGCTTCCTACATTTGAACTTGCATTATGCTCCTTCTGATTTCTGCTACAAAAAGGATGGTCATTATTACTGAAACTGGAAAGTAAGAACAGTTACAGGATTTTTTTATTTTACTTAACAGCAGGAGATATATCAGAAGCACACTCTCACTGTAGTTCTTCAGCCTGCTGTGTTGCAAGTAAAGTTTTTGAAGAGACTTCTTTTCTTGCAAAGGTATATTCTAATGTTTGCTTCATAAAAAGCATTTAAAAAAAATTTCTAAGAACAAAGTTAAAATGGAGCTAAAGAATTTTTTTCCTTTAATTTGAAGAATGTATTAACACAGTCACACCAATATTACTGGGAACTTTGATGAAATTCTACTTGTAAATTACTTCTATACAAGTTACATTCCCAAAAATATTAATAGGACAAGAAGATATACAAATACACACATTGGTAGGAGAAACTAACTGGGAATAAAACACATGGTTTAATGATCAAAGAGCAGATGGCAAATTAGTGGGGTGGTGACGTACTGAGGAAGACTGTGCCAGACAACAGAAGGGGCAAAGTAGGTTTTTTCTGGCCAATGCCAGCAGGCTTAGGAGAGGTAAAGCTGGTAGTAGATAACTAAAGGAGAAATGAGATCCATTGCTGTGGTTTAACCACAGCCAGCTATTAAGCACCACACAGCTGTTCGCTCATTCCCCCATAGTAGGATAGTGGAGAAAATCGTAACAGTAAAAATGAGAACACTTGTGGGCTGAGATAAAAACAGTTCAACAGATTAAACAAATGCACATATCCTTTTTAAAACAATCAATAAAAATCTGAGACTTATAAGAAATAATAACTATTATGTTCTCTTATGAATTAAGAAATTAAGGCTTCACTGCTCAGGGTTTCATCCACTCTCATTTTCTTCCTTACAACAGTTTAATATTAGGGTGGGGTAACACGTTATACCAGGAAGTTTGGCAGTGCATAAAATCCATTACCGAAAAGGAAAAAAAAAAAATCCAAACCCCAAAAACCACAAACCCAAAACAAAACACCAAAAAAACCCCCCAAACAACCAAATAAAAAACCCAAGAAACCCATACTGGGATACTACAGTCTCAGAAAAGGGTTAACAAAACGCAGGACAGCATTCAAATCAAGAACCTTTTAGGACAAGAGAAAACATTTTATATGTTTTATAAAATAGAAATACTTTATAAAAAACTACTTTCACCAATGTGGCTAAAACACCAGCTACACTGAAAATTACTCCAACATGCATTTTTGTTTTGCTGCTGTTTGCCCAGGTGTACTGCACTTATCACCGCAGCCCCTGTTCTGAAGGTACATGAAGATTGCTTTCACTCAGAAGAGAGCTAATACATAACTGGAGAAAAGACTTGGAGACATATAAACACAAGAAAGGTCAATAAAGCACTGGATTTTGCTTTTATTACCTCTAGTCTTTAACTCATCTTCTTCCACTTCTATATCCAAGTCATCAAACACAGCTGCTAGTGGAATCTTCAGTGTGGGATTACTAGGTATTTTAAAATCCTTATGAGGAAAAAAAGAAAAAAGTATACTTACTTGCACTTATCAATTTTCCTCTTTATTAAGCTCACATATAATTTCATCAACAAATCTAGGAACTGAAAGTTATGTGAACGCATTTTGAAATCTCACTGCACATAACTAATAGGATTTCACAGCTATCTTGAGAAAGTTTACTAAAGAAAACCACACGTTTTTGTTTTCAGATTAGCAGTGACAAAACTGCATGATTTTATGCCAATAGCTGAAGAGTCAAAACAAAGCAAATTATAGTATTTCTTTCCCTTCAATTACATACAGTAAGCCAGCACTGAAAAGCTGATACAGCGATCATCACATAAAAGTTAGTGTATATGATTTTGATGTGCCACCAGATGGCTCACTACATCTAAGGAAGACAAATGAAACCACTGGAAGCAAAACGTACAAATAGAATAACAAAGTATTAGGCAGGCAGACATCTACTGCATGACAAGCTCTTTGTGAGCACATCAATAAAAATTCCAAACAAAACGTTTGACAGACTTTATAAGTTATACTGATTTTTTCTGTATATTATACCCATTTCCTTGGAAAATTAGAATACGTTAAGTATAACAGAAGTTCAAACTTCTGAAGGCAGCTGAAGTCTGGACAACAGATATTTTAAAAAATAATATTCTAATGGAACTAATCCAAATGAGTTGGTGGCATTTTATGAGAAAATTATCAGATAACATTCATATTAAATACTAAACTTAAAAGTGAAAATATTAAAGGATACCCCTTCTACACACATTGAAAACCTGCCCATCTTTCTGTCCAGCCCTAGTCTGTGCATCATGGTACCTCTTCCATAGCTCAAGTAAAACAATTTTAGAAATACTGTACTCATACCTGTGTCAGTTTTAACTGTTACCTGTAATTTTTATATAAGTCCATTAAATATGCAATAAAGAAATAACACCTTTTTTCCAGATTATTTGTGTTATAACATTTACACTTAAGAAATTGCAGCCTAACTATCTCGATGACAGCACTTTTCTACAAAATATATTACCAGAGTGAACAGTATCAATGCTAGTGAAGACTAGCGGAAGTAGAAAGTAACAAAATAACAAACAAAACCTAAACATTGTTGAAATTGGAGAACAAGACAAGCGAACAGCATATTTCAAAGCACTCTGTGCAAGTCTGCTTTGCTATTTTTTTTTTCCTTTGTCTCCAATATTATCTAATCCTTTATTCATTATTTTACCCATCAGTTACTATGTTAAATGTTAATAAATGTGTAGTTAGGAACAGCTAAGCACTTTTTATAAAGTCTTGTCTTTGACACCATAATCATCTAAAACAGTACAATCTTAAGCCTCTGTTTTACTCAATTAATTTGAGCACCCCTGATACTGGACATATTTTTCTTCTTGGCACTATTCTAGTGCCACAGAACGCTAATACCATTCTCCTAATTTCTAGTTTGATACATATTTTTCCACATGTATCTAACACAATATATTTGTCATTCTACATCAGAATTACACGCACATACAGAATATACACAGGTTACTATTGCCGTCATAGTAAATTCTTGCATAGTAGTTAAATTCCTAACTATTCAAGAGTGTTTGTGTGTATGCCACTGCACCAGAAAAACTCTCCCACACACATATACATACAGAAAAATCAACACTTTTTCAGTCATTTCTCAAAACTAAAGAATAGACATGTTTAAACCTCAGAAACTAAGCCACAGGAATCCCTTTAAGTGTCTTATGTGACTAGCTGAATCAGATTAACAATTAGCATATATTTCACTAAAAATACTCTGGTTGTGTGAATGAATTTGTATCTTAGGCAAGTATCCATAAACACATATGAAAGCATTTTGTTGCTCCTTGAAAGTTAGCCAGCAATTACCCTAGTGACTTCTGGAAATAACATTTTCAAGAGGTAGAAATGAGGAAGCATAGGTGAACTGTTCCAATCCTGTGACCTTAATTTTAACCCTATGATTTTTCTGTACCTTACAGTTTAATGTAGATTACAAACTATTAGACAATAAGATGAAGAAAGCATTTTTAGGAAGCATGCAGTACACAGAGACCGAACATAGAAGCTGGGCACTGTCTTTTTAAAGAAATTTTATGAAAATAGAAATTAATAGAAGTGCATCCACAAGAAAGGAGGAAAAGTCAGTGTCTCATCTAGGGGAAGACATAATGCTTAATGCAAAGCCACAGGTGCTTTTGTTTCACTGGATTAAAAAAAATACCTGCACACTATTTTCTTGTGCTTGGTGAGACAGTCTTGCATTTGGTAGAGGAGAATGAGATCCTAATTTTCTATCCAGGAATACTTCCTTACTACAGGCATAACACCAAACACGGAGTGTAGTAAGGTTGACAGTTAGACAGTGTTTTGTCTCCTAAAACAGAACAAAAATCAAAACTATGATTCAGAAATTTAGAATAATTAAATACTGATACATGCAAGCTAGAACAGAAGTATTCAAATTCTACATCTTTCAACAATGTAATGAATATGTTAGAATATTAAAAACCGGCAATTGCTGAAATTGTAGCACAAACTCTCCAACACTCATTTTTAGTACAAGTCGCTAATTAGCAACAAGCCACAGTCAGAATCTAGAGCCACTGTCATATCTGACATGCCTCTGTGTAATTACAAAAATAAGAAGAAAGCCTATTGTCAGAAGCATTACAATTCACAACAAACCAGTTTTCCAGGAATGTCTCGTATTGGTCATAATGGCAGCTGCCTCCTCTATAATAAAGGCAGTATTTGTTTCTACAGGTTTGCGTAGAAAATCCAAGCTATTTAACAATCAATCAGAACAGTAAGATAAGAATCTTAGTTGAGTTGTAGTACCAGGTGCTCATATCAAAACATATATTCTAGACTCAGTTATTTGTTGACAGCTTCAGACTGTGAAGCAATATAAAAATTTGACAGATAGAAGAATATTTTTATTGTTCTAATTTTCACCTTTGTTTTTTAACCTCTTTGTTTACTGTAAGACTGTGTACTCAGTTGCTATCATTCTCCAAATATTTCCACCTATTCTTTCTGTATTTCTTCTTTATATATCAGCATCAGCCAGATTTAAAGACGATGAGGGATTTGCTAGAAATTAAGAAAACACTGCGACTACTGCAGGATGCCGAAGTTCCTCCTTCCGTCGTTTTATAAGGCCTTGTACAAGAGCAGTATTTTTAATATAAACTGTGGGCTACCATTTCATTAAGTAGCATTTTTAATATAAACTGTGGGTACAATTTCATTAAGTAGCCCTCCCCCTACTAAAAAACATCAGATTACATCAATATCTCAGACAATTTTGAGAATGAGAATATGCTTGATTCTGCAGCTTCAGCTGCATAAATAATTACAAGTCTTCAGAGCAACAGCTTATTAATTTTCTTGAAGTGGGCACAATGAACTGATTCATGTCAAACTTGTTTCTCTCAGTGAGTTTATTGAGCTGTTTACTGGGGGCTGAGGCAACCCAGAAGAGGGCTCACTATTCAGAAATTAAGTAACAGGATAATCAAGAAAAGGATGTCATCAACAGCAAGAAAACTACTCAATCCCTTTCTTATCTGGCAAGTAAGTGAGATTCTAAAACAGCATGTAAAACAGGAATAAAATACTGTAGAAAGCCAAGAGGTATAAAATTGTAAGCAAGAAAATCAGGGACCATCTGTTCTACAACTGAACTACAAGCAGCTCATATATGTATCTATTGTAAAAGCCTAAGAACTGTAATTCAGCTTAAACAGTTGGCAAAAAAAAAAAAAAAGATTATTTAGCTAGATCTATATTCATGTGCTATTGATCTGTACAAAAATGTTCTCCTATCAAGGCCCTGCCTAGGGAAAAGTCAGGAGTGGTGGTACAATGCAGACATAAAACGTATTTCTGGTAAACCCCTGATATATACCATTTGTTCATTTTCATATTCAAGGTGGGGAGTGTTAGCATTTTTAGGAACCAAAAATTGCTCAGTGTGGAATCTTAGATGTATTTTCCGACCAACAAACTGTAAAGTAGAAGTAAGAATTTAATTGGAAAGTCAGCAATTGTGAAATGACAATAAATGTTAATAAAACTGCCATCCTTCTGTCCTCAGCATATTTGTTAAGAGAGAATGACATATCTCCTTTGCTTCATTTTGGCAAATGTTTCGCTTGTACATGTGTGTGCACAGAACACACAGTGAGTTTAAGACCCAAACAGATGCACTCAAGCTGTCCAGCCTTGCCAGATTTTGACATGCTGGAGAACTTAGTGCACACACTCCACTGCTCCTACCAAGCTGGATCAAAAAAAATCAGGGAATAGCAGGAAAGGACATCCTTGGTTCAGTCATCTGTAGCCACTGTAAGAGGGAACATAACGCAGAAACAAAGCATCTGTTTCTGGTAATTTATACTTCATTACACCTGTTCAGCTCCCATCTTCATTAATCCAACTGCCTTCTATCAGGCAGCCACAACTGCAGAAAGTTAAACTGAATAGTGAAATACTTCATATAAATGGAAGTACTTCAGAAATCTTTTGCCTATGCATCTTGAAAATCATCACTAATTGTTGTTGCTCTTTTAATTTTCACCACGTTCTTTTACAGAGTACAATGTTAGAATTACATAAATACGCAGCTGCAAAAAAGACTCTAAACTCACTCCTACATTAGCAAGACCTGCTTTATAGATGTACAACATTCATAACAAATCAAGCTTCCAGTTACATTAACACAGGTTACTGACTTCACCAAAATGAGTAAAAAAGTTCTCTAACTCTACTTCACTGCTTCATGTAACTGTATTACTAACAAATGTACATACCTGGGAATGGGTAGTACTGTGATCAACATAGGATTCACCACAGCCAACATACGTACATCTGTTCTGTTGAGTAAGATATGAAGAAACACACAGAATTAAAAAGCGTTGTCAAACAGGTTTACAGAATAGGAATATATTGACAAACACTTTAAGAAATTCATTCATATTTCAAACTTGCAGAGTCCTATGCAAACCAAGAGACATGCACACTAAGTGTTAAATATCACCTAAAGCAACTAAGAATGCTGCAAGATTTAACTCAACTCCTCTCACTGGTGGGCAGTGTTAGATGTTTAATGTGTTTGGAATATAATTTTTTGGCCATTTTGATATATTTATTCATATTAAAGTCAACATGTATTTGTTACAATTAATGATTTGATAGAGATGGTTACAGAAAACATAAAGTTAGCCCAGCGTCTAAAATACTGAATTGCAACGGCCTCAAACATGATACATTCATACAAATATGCCTGTATGCCCCTATCTGCAGTGCCTATATTTCAAAGTATTACTTCACAATTAATTAGTTTTTTCACCTTTAGATAAGTTTGTCGCACTATGTGGTTAAATACTTACTACATTCTAATTATAACATGCATAATAATTGTTGATTTTAATTGTGCTAATTGCAAAACATATTTGGCTGAGTTTAGTGTGGAATCTTGCAGCTGCCAATCTTCAAGCAATTTTCATTAATTCCTCATTTGCATGAGTCAAGACAATCAGATAGGAGGGTACAGCATGTTATCTGTATAACTAAGCATGT
The DNA here is from genome assembly GCA_026283785.1 of Coracopsis vasa. Classification (NCBI taxonomy): domain Eukaryota; kingdom Metazoa; phylum Chordata; class Aves; order Psittaciformes; family Psittacidae; genus Coracopsis; species Coracopsis vasa. Next base: position 45,108 of record JANHGB010044428.1, read on the forward strand.
TAATTTATACAATCAAATAGCAGCTGAACACAGTTAATTTTCTATATTAAATAATCAGATATTTGTTAAGTTACAGATAATTAACATGCTGGGATCTCACCATGTTTTTCTACTGAAAAAGGTGAAGACAAGATGCCAATTCATCCAAGAGGAGATACATCACAGCATGACACTAAGTGTCCTACTGCAATTACAAAACTCTCCTATGGAAATGCTGGTATGAAACTGAGTTTTTCAGTAACAGTTTAAGAGCTCTAAGTGAGAAATACAAAACATGTTTTAAGCTTCACACTGTTTCCCCACCTGTCAGGTTGATGCATCCCTGAACACCTCTTCCTACTCCCAAGAGAGTTATTGTATGTAATTAAAAACTTCAAGACATCTAAGAAATACACATTAAACACTGGTTCTTTTCCCCTTCATTTCTATGTCTTATTGATAAAACTAGCAATATAATCTGATCTCCTAGCTGTTACCATAATCCACTAAAAGGAAACTAATGAAGTAGATTTTTAAAAATCCTCATACATACACCTAAAGGTTAGCATCTCAGCCTAGAGATCTTCATGACAGGACTTAAGACAAGAGTTGCCAATATATTAAGTCAAGCCTATGAGAGCAGAATTTCAGTCTCTGGAACCAGCTGTATGTCTGAAGAACTTGCGAGACATTTACAAAATAAATCAGCTACATATTTTCCTGTTGGTATCAGATCAATCAGAGGCAACATTTTGAGAGCTGTTTTTTTTTTAAATACATTGAAAAATTACATGTTTTGTAGACAGCAAGAAGCGTAAGACAAAAGCTTATTTCAATAAGAACTAAAGAACTATATCCATTGTAAAGACTGTAAAAAAAACATACAAAGTTTGAAGAATGTTTATATAAACTTCTACAAGTTTTAAAATAAGACGGGTTTTTTCTTTGTTTTGCTTAAGAATACAAAAGTCAGAATGTATTTTTATGCTGTAAAAAAAAAAAATCAACATTTATTGCTAGATATTATTACTACAAACGCTAAGAGACTTACAGAAAAACTCTGTACAATAAACTCTGTTCTGGAATAATATATTATTCTTAAGATCTACATACATGGAGAAAAGAGTAAATATATTTTTCTGTTTTTTAAAGAGCTAAAAAATATCATAACTCAGGAAGAAACCTTAAACGTTACTCAATATTGTTAAACTGCAAGAAATAGGTACCTGACAGAGTGTAAATAATTTCAAAAATAAAGAACCGCATAACAGGTTTTGCTTTTAAATAACCTGAAGAAACTAAAGAACTTCATTATAGTTGTTTTCTTAAAAAAAAAAAAAACAAAACTACCAACTTTATTTACAGACTACTAGAAAAGGATCCTACTATAGAAAAGAACAACTTACCTCTAAGCATGCCCAAAGGTTGGGTCCTCTGACTTTACAGTCCTGACAAGTGCCCTAGTAAAGTTACACACACAAGCAAAGTATTATTTAATTTACTTTCACCAGTAAGCCGCAACTTCTAGACAAAACAAGAAAACACACTGGAATCTCAGTACCAGCTGAATAATTTAAAGACAAAACAAATGATGTATCGATAGCCAGCACAATTTTTGGGTTGCTTCATAATCTTAAAATGAGCATATTTTTCTACTAACAATTTAGATCTGCGTTTTCATTTTAAACCCAAAATTGTTCTTCTAAATAAAGCATAAACATATATCATACCACATTATTATAAACAAAAATTAAAATAAAAAAAAATAAAAACTGGTCTTTCCCATATATTTATTATAAAAAGAAATGAGAGTGATAGAACTTGTAATAACTGCAGAATTCTGTTTGCAGAAAGTCAACACTACCTGCAAAGCTTTACAAAAAAAGATGCAACATTAGAGAAATGCTATACCCCTTGGCAGTAAATTCACTGTCACACTTTTCAGATAAAGAAATTTAACACCATGGACACCTCCCAGCTACCAAAACGGGTTACAAGACCTTTAATTGTTCCATTTATTAATACTAGCTGGAAACCAAGAGTTCAGGGAAGTGCAGTTTCTCAAACTGTGGCTCCTCCACCAAAAAGTGAACTGCTGTCCAACAAAATCTTAAGCATAAATTTCTTTGTTAGAGTTTCTACTTGGAGCCAAGTCAGTTATACTATATTACATTAACATTCCAAGTAACTGCTATGTCAGTGCCTGAAAATAAAGATCATCTTGCTTTTTATGCTAACTCTTTTAACTAATAATTTCATTAAAACATCACTTGCTCTGGAAAACACTGCTGGAAAAGATAAGTACTGAAAAATATTTTTCCAGTTTTATCAAGACCATAATTCTTCCTGCACTTCATTTAAACCTCACTACTCTAGTACAGAATATTTTATCAATGTTTAACACTTAAATGCATCTTATAACTAATAATACATGACAAGATATGTAGCTAAAACAAGTGACCAGAGTTAACTGTGTCAGGAATAAAGTAAGCTGCTATAACTCACATGAGATTTCTGTATCAACTCCTCTTTTGTTATTTCACCAACTGATTCCAAGTGTGGGCAATTGCTGCTGGGTGATGACATTTTAGAAGCTGTATTTTCTATGATCCTGTAGACAGGATTTACAAGAGCAGAGAAACACTTGTCAACAGAAGAAAGAATGGGTAAAACCCAATTCCTTATAGTAGGCAGCAATATTTGATATCTAATACGCAACATACACATAACTTTTAAAAGAATGCACCTTCTTAAAATAAGTTAGTATAAATAACTTCATTAACAGTAAGATAATCCAATAGTTCAAATTAAACACAGCTGACTTCTAAATCTCCTGAGTGGAGCAAACCTGGTTTGGATTAATTATTTAACTTCCTGGGATCTTATGCAACACTCCTGAAGGGTGCTGAAGCTGTGAGGGCTAATGCACATGACTTGTTTGTCAAAGGAGAAGGAAACTTTATCTT
>JANHGB010044433.1:0-10544 GCA_026283785.1 Coracopsis vasa
AGCATCTGTGCTTTAAGGTTTTGTCTTCTATCATCTTGAATGTAGCTCTTCATAATAATGTTCTTGAAGTGCTCCATTTTTGCCCTTAAAGTTGTATTTTATTAGCTCTTCTCGATCAGTGAAGGTCGATTTAACCCTTTACATAGAAAAATCGGCAGTCACTTCAGAAAAAAGGTTGCCTTTTTCTTTACAGATTAATGGTTATAATAATATTTAGAGGGGTTTTTCCAGACCAGCTCTGATGCATGCTAAAAGAAGCGTGTGCTTCAGCACTGATGAAAGTCATGTATGAGTTAATGAGAAGCTTGCAGAGTATGTGAAGCAAGAGAAAATCTTTAACCAGCTCTGCTGTTCCTTCTACATACCACAAACTTGTGAGCTGTAACCAGAAGGTGGATTGAATATGTGTGAAATGCTGCAGTAGGAGACTCTTGTCATTGCATCACAGGTGGATGCTTGCTCAGTGGATTATCATTTCCAAAATACCTTAAAGTTGGGTGGGTTTGGGGATGGGTTTTTAGGTGTTTGAAGTCTTTATACTTAAAAGTAGGTTGAAATCCTTGGATGAAAGATGCTGCAAGCCTAAAAAGTGTTATTTTCTGAGTGCTTTTTTGATTTAATTACAAACAATCTCTTTTTCCCCTCCCCAATGCCAACTGCTTCCTGGGTTAATAGACTGATAACACATAAGAGACTCTCAGGTACTGGAGGAACGTTCACAGTGGTGACAACATTCTAGTTGTGGGACTTCTAATTTAAGAAACATATTGTCATAAGGAATAAGATCAAGGCTGAATCCTGCTTGCATTTAGGTCCAAATATAAAACACACTTTGCAAGGAGTCCCCAGTGAACACTGAGAGTAATTAAGTAGAAATAAAACCTTTCCCTTCAGCCCCCCTTCCCCCATTAGCACAGGCAAGTAAGTGCAACGCTGTTTTCATGCCACCATTTTCATGATGTGTCCTGGTATTTCTTCATTTTGTAGTGCATCTGAAACCCTCAAGTGACTTATAATTTCTGTGATTTGGGGGTATTTCTAGACCATACTTTTAAAATCATCTCACAGCATCCCAAAAGGAGCTGTTGAGCAGTCGGTCTTGTCAAAGGACTGAGCTGCTCACAGCCTTGCCTTTCCAAACACCTATTTTTTTCCTGTAATTTTCATATTTAATTGTTGAATTCCTTTTTTCCTTACATTAAGTAAATATTTATTAGTACCAGTTGGGGTTTTGTTTTCATCTTTTTCAAAGGAGAGAGCTTTGTCACTGAGACAATCACTTCACATTGAGGAGATGACATAAAAAAGGAGTGAAGGAGAGTTCTCTTGTGCTGGGAGCATCAGTGCCATTTTTGGAAAACAATACTATAGGAAATGGAAATGAAAAATACATTTTCTGCTGGTGGGAACCTGAAATGAGGCTAAAAGAGGATTTGATGTCTCAGAAAAGCAATCATTACAAGGGGGAAAGCGGGACTTTAGCATCCATTTGTGCAAGTTCTCTGCCTGAATATCCTTTTGGGGAACTGAAATTTGGCTCCGGTCTGGTTCTGAACATCTGTTGAATGGAATTTTAAAAAGGCACAGATTATAATCTTAGTTTCTGTTGACTGTTAAGGATGATAAAATAAAAGAAATGGATGTGCAAGTATGTTTGGGGTGTTTTGGTTTGGTTTTGAAATAATGAGCTGCATGAATGTTCAGTGCTCTGCACTGCTGATTACCTGGTTGTAGATGTGTTTGCCATACAAAATACAGCCTCTACTGCTTTCTGGAGCTCTTTAATTCCCTTTGAATACTTCCTTAGCAAGCTTTCAAGTTGTATTTTTTCCTAACAGGAGACTCTTGGATTTTGGTGTCTCTGACCATTTTTGCACAATGAATATGATGTATTTGAGGGGAAATCTTGAGAACTGTTGGGTATTCCCAGAACTGGGGCCGTTTGCTTAGATTCACATCCTGCCCACCTGTCCTCTGCTGGGTTTCTGTAAATGCAATCACTTTGTGTCCACTCTCTCTGGATAGTACTACTTCAGCATCTCTTTCTGCAGTGTTTGTGACCTCCTGTTATTCGGAGAGCTCTTCACTGTAATTTTCCTTCCTATTTTTTTGCCTTTTTTTTTTGCAGGCTGATGTTTTTGCTGTTGTTTTATATTCCAAGCAAGGATCCTTGTGAATGCTTCAGCTCCAAATTTAGGTCATCTCCGGTGGAAGAAGGAAGACCTAAAAAGTAAAAATAAGATTTCAACGTGCCTTTAAAAGTGACAACTCTTTTGTAAAAGAAAGGTACAAACTCATTGTATCCTGTGGCTGATGGACTGGAGGGGATGTAAGGTGCCTTTTTTGGTTGAGAATGAAAGCCAAGTATCTTCATGTGAATGTAGTTTCTTTCCTATGTGCTTCTCTGGTCCTTTTCATTTTCACACCTGCTTTGAGCTTTAATCACTCAAATTATTCATAGACTTGCCCTGGAAAAAGAAGAGAGTGACCTCTTCCCATCTGGAGTAGATGGATTTACCATCAATAATTGTAAATGGACTTGGATGACTTAGTAATGGGTTTTACGCTTGAAATTCTTAATTCTGTGATTTCATTGAGTTTTAAGACTTCTGCACATGGTCTTTTCCGAACTGATAAGTTACAACGCAGAGATTTATTCCTTGCAAATTATCTCCTAGCACTGGGCTCCCATCTGCAAAGAGTTCATGATCCCCTCAAGAACTGCTAAGTCATCAAAGATCGCACATCTTCCACAGGACCAGGTCTGTAAGTTGCAGTCGTCATTTCTTCTGTAATTGCATATGATGTCTTTCATGACAGAGAATCTCGAGACAATTTCTGAACTCAACAGCCACAAAAGCAGTGCCTCTTGGAGGTTATGCAGTCACATTGATTCTAATTTAGCAGCCCCTCAGCCTGAGGGTATCTCAGGGCACGTAGAGCCAACTGCTTCTCAATTCCTGTGTGTGCCCGGAAGCAGGAAGCTGGAATTGATAGATATCTGTTGCTATTGCCATCAACTCTGGCTTTTCTGGTACTTCAGTGGCTTAAATTACTAAGAAACTTGTGAACCTGTTTTGTTTGGTTTTTGCTCTTCCTAGCCAGCAATCTGCAGTTTTATATATATTAAATGTGCTAAGCTTCATCTGGCCTAGATGTATAATAAATACCTTAGTAAATGCAGTTAAGTCCAGTTTTCTCTATTAACTCAGAAGAGATTTCTTTCTTATCTGAATTGTTCCTCCATTCAGGAGGAGAGAAGCCTTGCATAGCTGGAGTTCACTTCATAAATCACCCAGACAAATGGAACTCACAGCAGAAGAAGGTACAAAATGAGACTCGTTGTGATTTAGACTCAATGAACTTTGTGGTGTTCTGCTGTGGAAATGTGCTTGGCATGAGGCAAGAGGAGGCACCAAATGCACCTTCATGATGAAGGGACTTCCATGGGCTCAGCAATACCATGGTGTTATTTAATAGCTGCTCCATATTCCTTTAACAGTGTCTTTTGCAAACAGTGCTGCCATCTTCTCACTGTTACACTTCCACTGATGCTTAGAATGCAATGATGTTTTCAGTAGCTGCAGACAGGTTCTTGGGCACTTTGGTGTCTGCTCAGCACTCTCTTGGTTCACAGAACAAGGTTTGTTACTTCCTGGCACTGATGGTCCTTGCAGCTGCATGGAAAGGCCACTTCACAAATCAGCAGCTCTTCCCAGATTTTATTAACAGAAGTTTAACCTTTAGTGATTAGTAAACAGTTAAAATCTGTGGCCCAGCCATTGCTCTTAGCAATTCCTAAGACTTGTCAACCAAACTGCCCCCTTGCCATCGCCATTTCAGTGTCCTGCTCATCTCGTCTGTTTGCTCTGTTGGAGATGGAGCCATGTAAAGACATCTTTAAGATGGTGATATTTTTGGTGCGAAGAAAGAACATGCTCTTCAGCTTCTGAACGTGAGCTTCACACAGGTCGCTAGTTTCTCCTTCCCCTGCTTCCCATATTTGGTAGAATGTTCATTGGTATTAACTCTAATGACCACATAAATAACGATGGTCTTCACTAAGGGCCTGTCACTGTCTGGAACAAATCCTGCAGGAAAAGAGGAAGCAACTGCTTTTTTTCCTAATTTCTAACAAGTGTTTGAAACATAAATGTTCAGAATAGTTACTGGTTTCCACATATTCAACTGTATTGCATTGTCTGCGCAACCACAACAGCTCGTGTGGCTTTGGAGGGCAGGTCCTGGACCAAATGATGCTCATGTACAGGCTTCATCTCTTCCTGATCCCATCACAACATTGTGGCTGTTCCTGATGATGAGAACTCTTCCAAGCTTTGTTTGGTCTTCTGCCTAATTCAAACAATTCATCTTGTCTTTATTCCATACAAGGTTATTTTCTTCTTTTGCTCTTTTATAATGTCTTCATTACTTATTGATTACAATTCTGAAATAGTTGGGGGCTCAGGGGGTTCTTTTTTGATTCAAAAAGTGTTTTGATGAATACATTTGTTGGCACCTGCAAACCCTGGCCTTGTTTCCTCCACTCTTTTCATCTTTACTTTAAGGACCCTTCACAACAGTCTCAACTCCCCTCATTATGATGGGTCTTCCCTTCAACTAGATGAGAGCTTCCTGTTGGTGTTTTGTCATTTCTGAGTAAGGAAGGTCTGGTATCTTGCAGCTCAGTTGTTGCTTTGTCTCCTCAGCTCTCCCAGGGGTCTTGCACACGCTTTCAGTTCTGCCTTACGTTTTGATTTTGTGAGGTTCCCTACTATTTACATTTCCTCACATATATCCTCCTCGTACCATCTGCTACCTTATGTCTTGCTCATCTCTGAAATTGAGTGACCATATTTCATGCGATGCTGTTCTACATTATTTTCTTAATATTTAATTAAAAGCTTCTGAAAGAACAAAACAAATTAGAATTCACTGTGTGTAGACACTTCCACTGATGTTAAGGTGAATAAGGACCTTCAAATGCCTTGGCACAAATGAATTTGTAACCAACATTTTGTATGTTGTTTATCCAAAAGGTACCTTATCAAATCAATGAGGAGAGTTTTATTACTGAGAAAGCTAGGGTTATTATTAAAGAATGCTGTCTTCTCTAGAAACTCCTTTTCTTTGGAATTCAGCAATTCCATTCAGTAGTATTTACTTTTGAGTGAGTGTGTGGCTGTGCCTTGTTAGATAAAAGCTGCAGCACTAACACTCTTCCACTGAACTTAGCTCCTGACCTACCTTCTGAGGCCATGTCTACAAAGGGAAGATACATCAATCTGGTTTGTTTGATCTAATTACAGCTCTTTAACTATATTGAGCACAAGCAGCTAACCCCACTTTGTTATGCTGATTTAAGGTATTTTCAGTGTTAATCGGGTGCACAGTGCTTTCTTGTATCAATTTACCTCTCAACATATTCTCGGCTCCTATCCCATGGAGTGCTGTTCTGCTACTCAGCTCTATGTGGGGGGGTTTCACAGCGTATTGACAGGGAATTCTCAGGAATTGGGGGATTCTGTAATCACAGTGACAAATGACTATTCCTTTTCTCCTGGCATCCATGGATTTTTTTTGCTTATGCAACTTCTTTCTCAAAATGCTGCAAGGTTGCATGAAGAAGAAACTGGTAAATCCATTACAGTGCATATTCCTGTGAGGCTGCACAGGTGGAAGGGTTTAGTTGTGTGCCTTGTAGGGCTTTTGCTGCTTTGATAGCAGAAGAAACACATAAAGAGAAACAGGAAGATGTAATCAACCTGCTACCTCTGTACAGGATTTCTCTGAGCGGTTTACTCACTGGTGTACTGTTTCTGGGTGTAGTCAGCTAGCAGGGACTGATAGCAGGGGTACTGGTGTAGCACTGGGATGGCCACGAGTGGCAGCCAAACACTGGGGGGACATCATCGTGTTCCTAGAAACCTGTGCAGAGGCAGAATACGGAACAAAGTCTCTTCTTAACAGGCAGGAGCCCATTGCCCTCTGTGGGAGAGCAGCGTTTCTGAAAACGAGCCAGTTTTATGTCAGGCATGTTGTCATGGGATTTTATGTTATTTTTTATGCATGTATCTGGAGAAGGTGCTGATCTTCTGTGTCATAAAGCTTGGCAATGCATAAAAAATTACCTAGAGTTTTTCCCAGGCACTGCCCGTGAATCAAATAAGGGTTAGGGGGGGTTCGAGGACTAAACATGGTCTTTTGAGCCCCGAGAAAGAATTTATGAACGCAGAGAACAACTTGTTAATGGTTGTACACAGCCTTGCTCATCAGAGAAGGTGATTTACCATTGCATGGGTGTAGAATGGTGTTACAAAACTTCTTTAGAACAAACTCATTAGAAACCTGAGCTTGCCCTGATTTGTACACTTGTAAGAGGCAGGGAAAGACACTGAAAGGTGGCTGGGAGCAAGGAGTGGAGACACACTTTCAGTGTTACGGATATCCAGTGTAAAAATAGCCATTTTATAAGGAAAATACAGTTTGATGAACAAGAGGTAATGGAACAAATTAATCAAAGGGACAGGGTCTGTATTAACAATTACCGCAGGTGATGTCGTGCTGCTGTGGGCTGAGGTGAAGCTTTTCAACCAAAGTGTATCTAAAGATTTTCAGTTAGCGAGATAAAACTAATAAACCAAGAAACACTGAATCTGAAATGCCTTGTAACCTTTAAACTCAGAGTGCATAGGGATTATTTGCATACGTGATGCACTTAATGCAGCCCCTGGTCTCCTCTGGAGCTGGCAGTTGCAGGGAAGTCCTCAAGTCACTTACAGAAATGGTGGCCTGAGATGGTGGCCCAGAATGGACAGTGGCCCTGTGTGGCATTGTCTTCATCTAAAAGTCCATTTTTGTAATTGAAATATTCCCTTCTCACCACTATTCTTCTTCCTGTATTTGCTATAATAACAAATGTAGCCGTCAGAAAGACATCAGGAGATCTGTAGATCCCGTGCTGACTGTAAGACAGGAGGGAGATGCTTCTCTGTATCCCATAGGGATGTTTGTGTATCCTCTCCTTAACAAAATCTGAAGTGCAGGGCATTCCACAACTTCCCATACTGGTGTTTTAGTTGTTTAAACAGCACTTTTGTTACTTTTACCAAAGTAAGTTACTTTTAACTTACTGTTACCAAATCTTGAACTAAGTCTATTCCTACTCTACTTTAAGTGGGCATGAACGCTTGATTGCTGACCTTTACTGTAACAAAATCGACTGACTATTGGTACTTTGGCCCTTCTCAGCTATCACATGAGCACTCTCCTTTTTCTTCTTTGCATGAAGCAAATCCAGTACTTCACTTTGTTCTTGGGGGGCAGATTTCCTCCCAGCATCTTTGTTGCTCTTTTTGTGCTCTTTGCAGTTAGTTTGGATCTGGTTTTATTTTCTTATGTGGCACCTGAAAACGGATATGATATTCCAGCTGAGGCTTCACCCACACTGAGCTGAGCAAGATAATTGTCATGGGTGTCTGTAAAGTAGCCTTAGTAAGTATGTCTGTATAATAGGCAGAGTTGCTAGAGGTGAACTGAACCAAAGCTAAAGCTGAAAAGCATTTGAAGAAAGAAGAAAACAACAGCAGAAAAGTTACAGGATTCTGGTTTTGTCCAAAATATCGATGACATGAAAATACTACTTATGGATGCGAGGTGTCCTTCTTGGTCTTTCATGCAGTTATCAGAGCACTGACAAGAGAGAAAGGAAAGGGGAAAAGGAAAAAGAAAGAAAAAGAAGGAAGGAAAAATCCCCAAATGGAAAATGCTCAATTTTCAGCTCCATGCCCCTGCCTGTTGTTGCTTATAGAAACGTGAGGAGGTAGCAGATACAAGGCAGGTTTGACAGCATGGAACGCCACGTGTTTGAAATCACAAAAAAAACATCTCCAGTGGTCAAACAGTTAAGACTAGAAGATCCCAAGAAGGGCAGCCATGGGTGTTTTGCTAAAGAGTATTGCTGGAGCAGATATGTATTGTCTGGAGAAATTAAGAGACTGGAGATGGAAAGAGATAGGTGATACATATTCCTATTGATGTTATTTATGATGGAGACAGGAAGCCCTTAGTGAAAACTAGAAATGCCTCCTGGGGTAGTGCAATACTTTGGCTTTTTGGAAAGCTTTACCTTTAGAAAAGCTTGTTCTTTCATCAGTTCCCTGCAGAACCAGAGGAGCATCTCACTGCTGAGGTTGACTACAAGGATCGCTGTTTAGTTCTCCCTCCAAGCACTGTGTGATGGAAGGATTTGCTAAGCTTGTGTGTACTCCAGGGCCAGGTCAGCCTGTGTGTTATTCACTCTCTTTATTTCATGCTTTTTATGTTCTTGTGACCCAGATGAATTTAAGAGGGATCTGAGCAGTGTGTTCAGTTTTCTTGTGTTTGTTTCTCACACTTTTGCCTATCTGAATCCAGTTCTTTGCACCATGATGCAGTCTCTAATTAGAATTGAAACCATACAAACTGCCTCCTCAAACTCTTGTCTCATTCCATGAATGGTTTGTTTTCAGATTCTTCTTTTATCCTTGTTATTTGATGTTTGCTTACATATTTTATTGCATATAATTCAAGTGCTGCAGTAAATACAGAATTACTAATGGTAATGGATTTTCATTATGCTTTTCATTATAGCATCTAAATACTTTTTAACCACCATAAATGTATCTTCACAGCATTGCAAAGAGATTTTCCTCTCATTTCACTGATGCAAAGCTGTCAAAGTTCTCCACTGTATCTGTCTGTTCCACAGTGACAATAAACAGATTCCCAACTTGCCCCAGTAAACTGCATTCATCATGCACAAGGTTACAGGTGAGATTTTGGAGGCAGCTGCTGGTGCTGGTTATCCCCCTAACACTGAGCTTGAGGAGCCTCCACTGTCTGCCTCACATCAGACTTTCAATCATACCTCTTTTTGGCCACAAGGACATCAGGCTTCAGGATAAAACCAACCCCTTTCAGCCTGGTAGCCCCACCAGAAGGATCTTTTAAAATCTACTTTTTCTGATAATAAGACATTCTGTTCTATCATCTTCAATGTCCTCAGGCCTTTATTTGGTGCTGACATAACCCTTTAGTTTAAATACCTGTGTTCAAGCCATAATCTGTGTGTACAAACTAACCCTATCCTATCTCAGCCTTTCTTTTGTTGGAGTGGTATGGTTTAAGCATGCAGTTAGCTGAAATAAAACTTTAGTCTTTCCTCATGATAGATTCTTTGCTCTTAAAACCATTTTAGGAAGCCTCTTCTATACCTATTCTAGTTTTCATTCTTGAATATAAACTGTACCTAAGATTCTGCAAGAGAGTTGCTGCCGGAACATCTGTATGTGCCTCACCTGGTCTTTAGATCACATTTGTCATCTTCATTTTTGCCATGTTTAGTCATTTCCATGACTAAATCATGCTTCTGAGTTTCATCCTTCTCTGTTAACTGTGATGAGTTCCCAGTTTACAAGAATTTTGGCTGTTAGTCTCTGTGTGAACAGCCTTGTGATTTGCATTAATCTTATTACTGCATTCCACCAGTCTATTCCTCAGGATTCCTGTGCTGTTCCAGAACCTCATCCAATTCTTCATTTAGGATATTCCAGTCTTCTGTACTGATGCTTTTTGATGTTGTCAGTTATGAGCTATATGAACTCTTCTTTCAATTCCTCGTGCTTATGTCACTTAAAAGCGATAAACAGCATCAGTTCCGAGACTGATGCTGGAGGAGCTTGAAAGCTCTCACTTTCCAGCCCAAAGTACCCATTCCAACCCAGCTCAGCATGGGGGGGGGGGGTTCAGCCACTCTTTTACCCACAAAACTGTTCTTGTGCTAATCTTCATATTTTCCAGTTTAACTTTTATTTTCCCATGTGGCACCAGATCAGATGCTTTGCTGAATTTTAGATGGGTGAGATCAACTGTGTTTTCCTTTACCAAGAAAACTCGGCTTCCTTATCAAAGCAAGACATCAGATTTGTCTGGCATGATTGATTTTGTTAAACCTATGTTGAATTTTATCTCTTTATTTTCCTCCCCATCTTTTCCCCTTCCAGGGAAAAAATAACTCCAGTTTTACATCTCACTGAGGTCAGGCTTGTTAGTCTCTGATTGTCTGGACATCACTTCCCAAATCTCTGGCTTGCTTTTGGAGGTTTTTTTCCTTTCTCTCCATGGCAGGATGTCAATTTTAGATTAGTTTGTACCCCTGGAGGTGGTAGGAGAGAAAAATCACTCATTTGTATCACAACTTAAGTGCTGTTTGGTTTGGCTTTTGTTTGTTGGTGGGGGTTTTGTGTTTTTAAAGAGAGATGCTATATCATAGCTATGGATACAGGAAAAAGTAATGAATTTTGAAGTATGACAAAGTCCTTTCCAAAAAAATTAGTCATGAAAAGCTTCTTAACCAATGACAGGACAAGGGGTGATGGGTTTAAACTAAAACAGGGGAAGTTCAGGTTAGATACAAGGCTGAAGTTCTTCCTTGTGAGGGTGCTGAGGTGCTGGCACAGGGTGCCCAGAGAAGCTGTGGCTGCCCCATCCCTGGCAGTGTTCAA
>JANHGB010044435.1:9315-20242 GCA_026283785.1 Coracopsis vasa
GTATTTAAAACATCATTTTAAGTACACATTATGATGCCAATGATATAAAGTATTCTGTTACTGAAAATCTGTGCTTGTGGTTAAAGTTAAAAGCAGGTTTTTAAAACAATTACACTTTTCTAAAAAAATTAATATGGGCTAAATTGTTTAATTAACATTGAGACACCTTTCTGCAAAAAAAAAACCCTAAAACCACATTAAAATTAAATTTGTGTGTGATTACTTCAAACGTGTCCTTATTAGTAGCTACCTAGATGACTGTGGTCCTTCATGCATTCATGTTTAGCTCCCAATTATTCACAGTTTGTTAATTGATGTGATATGGGATGAATATTGATGGTACAGTCTGAAGATGATTTCCATACCAAAGGAGCAGGCATATTTCTGTCCATGCACACAGGAAAAAGACAAAGTTCTCAACAGATCTGACTTTGATATCTGGCTACACCCTCCCTGTGTGCTGCCTGTTGGCTCATTACACAGACAGCCTTGCGCAATGGATGATGGAAAATACAATGCTATGTGATAAGAACAAATAATTCAAAATTAAATGCAAGTAAACTGGCTAAGTTCAGTAGTTTGATTTGTATAAACCTCTTCAGAAGCTCTGAAACCAGTAGGTGATTATGATAAGTGTAACAGTGACTTAACTTGGTGTTTCTAATAGAGGAGGACCAGCATACGGTCTTGGCTATCCAGGTTTACATCTAGACTGAAACATTCCTGTTTTCTAGGAGGAAAAAATGTCTTGGGAATTCAGATCTGTTTCATAGTTTTCCTCGAGTGTTAACATGCCATTTTTAGCCTCTCTGTGCATCTGTGTTAAATCTGACATGGCCACGAGCCAAGCTATTAATCTCGAGGGAAACCAGAGATCATCTCTGAGCCAACACCTGAGTGGGATGGTCCAAACTGACATTTAAAATAAAGATGCAGCAGAAAAATATGCAAGACGAAGTGCAAGAGGTGAACAGGATGGAGGATTTCAGTGAGAGACAGTACATCGAAAGGAGAATAAGACAGCATGACACAAAGCCTCCTATCTGATCTGCAAGAAAGGATTTTCTCCTAGCCAGAGACAAAGTCGAGTTTCCAATGGAATAGGTACATACCTTGCTATGGAAACTAGGCAGAAAAAAAGGGGCTCGATATGATTGTATCCCATCTCTTCTTCACCCTGGCCACACTGTGCAGTGTGTAAAATAGACCAATCTATACAAGCATGTGATATTCTTAATGGATTATATTTTCTTTTGAAATGGCTCAACTTATCACTGAAACATAAAGAAATACAGCTACTCTGTAAATGTTCAGAAAGCCAATGTACAAAAAGAAAAAGCATTAACATTTAACTTGCATTTGAGATGATCTTTACCTTTGATCAGATAGCATAACATTAAAAAATGTTATTGAAATAGTGACATTTCCAATTTTCAGGCAACATAATTTTGCACATTACAGGGAGAATAGTCTTGGCCCGAATTCTTTTCACTAAGAAATTGCAGGCGTTGTACATTCCACATAGTGTATAAATTCAGCTCAGCTTCTATGCCTTAATTAAAAAAAATTAAAGGCATTACATAAACTAATAATAAATTATTTTTTACCTGTTCAAAATGCTGTGGGATTTTTCATAAAATATATTCATTCAAAACCTTACTTTTTCCTCAATCTGAAACAAAGCACATTTTAGGTTAGAGAAAATACAGTGTCCTAAATGAAGTGGGGGCTTTTCACCTTTAAATTAGTTGCCTTTTCTTTTTCCCTTGGTTAGTGGCAATGGCTGAAGAATGAACTGGGGAAAAAACCAGTTAAATTTCCTGTTCTTCATACTGTTATAAGCAATGCAAAGGTTATAGAAGGTAACTACTTCTAGATATTTCTATATGACAAAGAGAGATACTCTGGCTCTATCTATACCTGTGAAGTGAACAGGGCAGTGCACAAGACACAAACACCCACATTTCAAACATCGTCCTTCCTGTGAAGTTCTCAGCACAGCATATTTTTCATCTGGTCTAACTCATGTTCTCCAATCAATGCCCAAGCTTGTTATAGGGCTTGGCTTAAGGAGGAATAATTTTTACTAGGCAGCTTGAAAGATATCCATCTAGCTGTATGTAGAATAAGTTCAGCTAAATGCACCAGAATAGCCCCTAGACCATTTAATTTTCTATTAAAGACATTGCCTCCAAAGCTACATTTAAGATCAGCTTTAGCCTTGATATAGAAGTCATGTATGCAAGCCTGGCTCCAGGCACAGCTGAAGGCTGCCTTACACAGTAGACAGGATCCCATCAGAGTTTAATGAAGAAGAATGTATTAAAAACATTAAGTTGTTAGTGGTGTAAGCACACAGACCATAATCTGTTCTTGCATGCAGGCTTTAGGAGAAAGTGTCAAATAAGCTGCATTAAGAAGTCTTTTCAAACCCTTCCACACTTAAAGTAAGCCAAATAAACCCATCTTCGCAACATTTTCATATGAGGCAGATTGGTAATGCTGAAGGGGGTGTATGAAGACATGAAGGGGGCCACAAGCCTAGGGCAAGAACATACCTTAAAAGCAAGGAATAAATCTATACCTTGCTGTAAGAGCTTTAATGATGTTGAAGGAATGACTTATTCCACCAGCAAATTGAGGGTTAAATCCTGCACTCAATTTAATGAGTAGTAAGATGTCCACTGACTTCAAAAGGGGTTTGGTTGCACCCTTCATCTCCATCTGTATTTTTTTTTCTCTATTACCCCATCACACCATCACCTTTTGCATCTGCTTCCACTCACTACATGTTCAAGTATCACAGCAGGTTGTTACTCCCCCTTATCTCTCTACCCTATTTCCCTTGTTGCATTCACCAACAGAAGGAAAAGAGAGCACAAAATTCATGACCCAAAATTATTCATGAAAGACTGAGACCTTATTTGCAGAGTCCATAGGGTCTCCTTTACAACAGCATGTTTCTTTTCAGGCTTATGGCAGAGGTGGGTTTCTTTTCAGTCTTGCAGACCTCTGAAAAGACAAGTAGACTTGCCAAATGAATGGACATGCACACTTAGGTTTGCACATCGCATAGCTATCAAATGTGTTGTATTTTCCTTCTTTCACGTGCTTATGGACTGTGGACACCTGTGACTTTTGGCAGCAGTTGCGACGGGGAAAGTTTCAGATACAGGAATTAGCTTTGCACTTCTCTGGCTTCTTGAAACCATTTTGGATTCGCTCAAACACTTAGTATGTGTTTGAAGCAATTCTGTATGTTTAAAAAGCCTACGTATAGGAAAACAAAGAAAACCTAATGAAAGCATGTGATATTTTTCTTACTACGCAATAGCTTCATTTGTGGCAAGTGGCGTTAGCAGTCTGCAAACTGAGAAACAGATGCTTTTAGCTAGTAAGAATTACTGAGTGGAAAGAGATTTGGTAGCAGTTGCTAGGTAGTGCAGGACCCATATCTGGTAACAGATGCTACCAGGTATTCAGGATATTTGTGCTTCTCTGATCATCTGTTGCGCGGGCTTCACTCTTTCCACTGACTCAGAGCTGAAAGTGTTTGGAGCTTAGTGTCTTTCTGTTAGTTTTAGGATAAATTAATGGGGTTTGGAAGGGCAGTGATCGATAAAAAAGCCACCTTACCTGAAGATCGTGCAGGAACAGAGTTTTCATGCACACATTTTGAAAGGCTTTGTTAATAAGACATGCATCGATATTGTGACCATATACTCTTTGGGATTTTTTCTTATGAATGAGTGCAAAACTTATCCAGAGGTTTGAATGCAAGATAAAAATACAGACTGAATTTCAAAAGTTAATGGAGACCTGACTTCTTTGTCAGATTCTTTTTTCCCCCAGTAAATTTCATCATCTAATTTGACAAAATGCACTAAACCAGATTGACAAAGCTGGTGACTGGTGCTCTGATGATTCTGATATCCAAAGGAAGAGAGGATATAAAGTTTTTGGCAGCTGTTGGAGCTATCAACTCTCAGTTCTTCTTATGAGGTTTCAAAAATATATCTCCGGCAGAGTGTATCGTAGCCATTATCATACTAGGCATGTATCTGCTGAAGCTGTTTCATTTCACCTCAAAACATTTAATGGTATAAAAACTGGAACCTTCATCCTAACTTCTGGTTCACTGCCTTCATCACCAAACTAGTATCTTATTTTGCATTTTCTAAGTAACTATTTAAAGTATTTCATATAACACAAAATGGCTCTAACAAGGAAGCTGAGATAGCACTGCCAAAGAAACACAGATCTGCTGCTTCAGGCAATGTTCTGAGTGGCAGGAAATGTGTTAAAATTTAAACTTAAAATAGTATTCCCTCCTCTTGGATATGTCTTCCAGCCACAGACAGATCTATTTGACAAATAGGAGACTGGCCATCCCTTCCTAGGATTAACTTGTGAACATGGCTAAAACTCCTACATACCATCCAAACCTACATGTCAACTTCAGTATGAATGTGGAAGAAAGGTTTGTGCTGCCTTTGTCACCCACTGGTACTCATCAGCTCTTCTTTCAGTACAACAGTGCAAGTATCCAAAGACACAGTATTCTTTTGCAGAAATGTGTTTTGAGACATGATTTTCTTTTGGCTCAGATCCATACATAGGTGATCATTAGCAAAACAGGTTAGAAGGCATGTAATCGCTTAAATAAGTGGCAGAGGGCTAGAAATCTTGCCTTGTAAATGTAATTACAGAGCTTGTCAATAGCCATTGATTTCCTTAGCTGGATCACTTGAAAGCATTCAGAAAGCTGGGAATGAAATAGAGGAATGTTGCAGAGCTCGAAAGGGAGAAAATAGGTTTTTTCCATCTCTTCCTTCAAGTCATGCATTTGCATGGTGCAGCATCTTACACTTCAGGAGTATCTTTCGTATCTTTGGAAGAAAATGCTTAGCATTCCTCTTGTTCTCCTGTACATACTGGATTTAATGTGTTTCATTGAACTTTGACTTTTAAAGGACTAAATGCTGTAACATGTAATGATCAGAAATCTCAGACATTTCTGTTCTCATGCTTCATCTGCCCTCTCTTGAGTGATGATTTTGTTGTTAATGTCTAATACTTCTTCATATTATCAGCTTTTAAATTATTCTTTTGTGAAGTAAACTCTCCTATCGTTTACTCTGCTCTGATGAGACCCCACCTCGAATGCTGTGTTCAGCTCTGAAGTCCTCAGCATGGACTTTTTGGAGTGGATCCAGAGGAAAGCCACAGAAATGATCAGAGTGGAACTCTGAAAAGCTGAGACTTGGGGTTGCTCAGGCTGGAGAAGAGAAGGCTCCAGGGAGACCTCATTGTGGCCTTTCAGTACTTAATGAGGGCTTATGGGAAAGATGGGGACAAACTTTTAGTTGGGTCTGTTGCAATAGAACAAGGGGTAATGGTTGTAGCTAAATTAGGGTAGATTCAGGCTAGATATAAGGGAGAACTGTTTTACAGTAAAGGTGGTTAAACACTGGAACAGATTGCACAGAAAGGCTGGCAAATGCTGCGTCCCTGGAAACATACAAGGCCGGGCTGGATGGGGCTTTGGGCAATCTGGTCTACTTGAAGATGTCCCTGCTCATTGCAGGGGGTTGAACTGGATGACCTTTAAAAGTTCCTTCCAACCCAAATGATTCTATGATTCTAAAAATTTACTCTTAAAATTGCTCAGCCTCCTTCCTCCTTCTTTCTCTGGGTCTTGTGTTGATAGGAGGGAAATATTTAAAGACTTAGTCCAGAATTCTTTCTGCAGTTTGTTGGAATTTGCAGCAGGATGTGTTAAACAACACTGAAAATATCAGACAAAGTTGAACTGTAGTTGAGGACGAAAGAAAGAAATGTAAACTCAGTGTAGAAGACACCTGTCAGGTCATAAAAATGTGAATATTTGGGGCTCCTGGAGAAAAAGTATTATAATTAGTGCCAGTAGATAACAACCTCTTTTATATGCAAGATGTGATTGAGATCCAGCCAAATATTTAACAGCAGGCAACCAGAACTGGGTATCATAGACAATTGCCCTACATGTATCACATTATTTTTCCATTTCCTTATTTCTGAATTTAATTTTCATTATTTTAACAATTGTTGCTACAAACCTTTCCCATGTCCTTATTTATGATGGAGAACATCAGTTCTAGTCCATCCACTTGCTGTTATTGAAATATGACAATATGGCTGAATTTCAGTTTGAAAAACAGGGGAAAATTACCTGCTGTTGAAGCTGGTTTCTGGAGAACAGGATAAAAGTGTAAATGGTTATATTGGGTTTGCATGGGTTTTGTAGCAAAGGGGGCTGGAAAGCTGGTTCTGTGGGATGATGCTAAAAGCTTCCCCCGTGTTCGATACAGCCAACGCCAGCAGTTTCAAGGCAGACCCACCACTGGTCAAGCCTGGGACCATCATCAATGGTGGTAGAGCCTCTGGGATAACATAGTTAAGAAGAGGAAAACTGCTGCACAACAAAGAGCAGCCAGAGGAGACAATAGTGAGAATATGTGAGACACAGCTCTGCAGGCAGCAAGGTCAGTGAGGAAGGAGAGGAGGAGGTGCTCCAGGCACCAGAGCAGCGGGTCCCCTGCAGCCAGTGGTGCAGACCTTGGTGAAGCAGGCTGTGGCCCTGCAGTCCATGGAGATCCATGGTGGAGCAGAAATCCTCTTACAGCTCATGGAGGTCCATACTGGAACTACAGACAGCCCATGGACAACCTCATGCTGGAGCAGGGGGATGCCCAAAGGAGGCTGTGACGCCTTGGTAAGCCTGCACTGGAGCATGCTCCTGGCAGGACCTGTGGCTCATGGAGAGTAGAGCCCTGGAGTAGGCTTGCTGCAGGACTTGTGACCCCATGGGGGGTTAACATTGGAACAGTCTGTCCATGAAAGACTGCACCCCATAGGAAGGACTCACATTGGAAAAGATGGTGGAGGACTGTCTGCCCTGGGAGGAACCCCACACTGGAGCAGGAGAAGAGTGTGAGGAGTCCTCCCCAGAAGAGGAAGGAGAGGCAGAAACAGCATGTGATGAACTGACCACAACCTCCATTTCATGTCACCCTGTGCCACTCATCAAGGAGGAGGCAGAGAAATTGGGAGCGAAGTTGAGTCTGGGAAGAAGTGAAGGGAAGGAAGGTGCTTGATTTGGGTTCATTTCTCATTACCCTACTGTGATTTAATTGGTGATAACTTCAATTATTTTTTCCAAGTTGAGAGTGTTTTGCCTATGATGTTAACTGTTGAGTGATCTCTCCCTGTCCTTATCTCAACCCATAAGCCTTTCATTATATTTTCTCTCCCCTGTACAGCTGAGGAGCAATAGAATAGCTTTGGTGGGCACAACCAGGGTCAGCCCACCACAAAGGTACAGCAGAGTCTTACAATGCTTCACTGCTTCTATTTCCAGCAGATGAATTTAAGTGCACTTACGACTGCAATACTTTCTGCTAGTTGAAAGTTGAGGGAGTGTTAATAATTCACTTGCACAGCTCATCTATTGTAGACTGACCCAGTCCCACCCTTTCCTAAGGGCTGGTGGCCAATGCACCAACAATTAAGAAGTCAAAACCTATCTAATCCTGAAAAAGCAGTGAAATTTCTTTCTCAGATCATTCAGTGATGAGTTCTGAGCTAGGTTTAGAGCCCTTCAAGAGGTGGTCTCCTGTATTTATCACGTAATCTATGTTCCTCTGCTTTGAAGGAATTTCTGCTAATAGCTGAGGGCTAGAGGTACACAAGGAAAGCAAACACTGAAATTTCAGCCCCTGCCATCAAACCACATCCAACACAGGGTTTTTACTCTTCAGATTTACAGAGAAAACAAGAACTTGCCTTGATTTCCACACTGATCTGGGGCAAAATGGATATTACCACAATATGTTGGCTGGTAAGCTACATTTTCTTAAGATAACCTGGACAGCCCAAGTGCTGCAGATGTGGATAGAAAGTCAAGTAACCATCTGAGGTCAAAAGGAGTGTATGGACATCCTTTTATTTAAGTAACATCTTCAGGATTAAGAACTCACTGGAGTTTGTGGCTAGGAAGTAGCCTTGGAAATATGAAGACCCTCCAATTTCTTACATAGATAAGAATGAATATTCCAGGGTGTCAGATGGCCTGGAAATCTGGCCCTTGTCTTCCAAAGAAGACAAGCTCTTTGGAACAAAGGTCTTGTCTTCTTTAAGGTTTGTGAAGTCCCTGTATCCTATGTAGCAGAAAACAGTTGCAAAGAAAGTGATAGAAAACAGCAATCTGCTGAACATGCCGCCCAGATTTGAGACCAAGGCAGCCAGATAGGGAAAAAACCCAAAAAGAGCAACAAAAATAAAAGTGAAGTCACTCCAAAAATCCCTTAAAAACTCTCCAGGGTGTTGCAAATCCCTGCAGGCACGGAGACTTCATTGGTGTGGATCTTTCTGTAGAATTCTGCAGACTTTGCAAACACTTTAGGATGCTGAAGGGAGTAGAAGCTTCCAAGCTGTCATTGCTGCAATATAGCTGGCCAATTATGGTTCTGTTTCACAGCACCTTTAATATTTTTCCATTTACTTTATCATTTTCCCTTAACTTTTATTCAGGTAATTGTAGGCTTGCAGTCACCAGCCTGATGGACTCAGAGAAACGGTTGTTAAGGAAAGCTAGCTTCTCCCTCAAGAGATTCTCTCACAGTCAGATAACAGTTCTAATAATAACAATGATATGGGGAGGGGGGGGAAACAATAATTTGGGCAATAGAATATAGTGTTCATTATGTTAATTTACTCCAAAGTATTTGTGTGGTGCTACTTGGCACTAAGAGACAAAATTGAGTTGGCCCAGTTCATGTAAGGAATATGGTAACATCATGTGAAGTGTTCAGGGTTTTATTTAGGGCAGGCAGAATAACTGGCTCAAGTTTTAATCCTTTATCATGTAAAACATATATTCAAAGCCTTGCATGCCACAAGTGAAAATAAGTGGTTTTTTTTCCATCAAGCAGACTTATTTGGCTATTTATTTACTGTAAGCAATCAAGAGAGGCTCAGGACTAGAGGAAGGTACAAAAAGGAAGATAAGGCAAGTTACAATTGAAGTGATGTGACAAGGAAGTGTGGAAACACTTGACTGGTAGTGGTTTGCCCTCTGACTGTTAAGTACTTGTGTATTTCTTATCTGACCCTCACTGGGAGAAATTCTTCTGTGTCAGTAACCACCAGAATCCAAGTTCCCTGCATGACTTCTGGATAACTCAGATTTTCTCCTCAGACTATCTCAGAGGACATAGGGAAGTGAAAGTCCACTGTTGTTTTAAACTTATTTGAAACATCCGTGTTTCTCCTCTAGATAGGTTCTGCTGTGTCATATAAAAGCTCGACAATATGAGGGTGTAAGCCAACCCTTGGAGTAAAGAGACTCTTCTCAAAGCAGAGGATTTGTACAAGGAGCATTGCACCAGAATGTGGGAGTTACATGAGGGTCACCTGGACTGAAGAAATCTCACTGAAAGTTGAGTCCATCCAATCACTGAGTGGAAATACGTTTACTCCAGGGTTGACCTCATCTCCTTCCTCTTCTGATGGTTCCGACAGTGGGACCTTCCAGGATAATGGACCTTCCAGAATTTCAGGCTTCAGAATGGAGTTCTGATTTTTTTAGGGAGACAGGGCAGCAGCATGGAGACCTCATAGCAGCCTTCCAGTATCTGAAGGGGGCCTATAAGGATGCTGGAGAGGGACTCTTCATTAGGGATTGTAGTGACAGTACAAGGGGTAATGGGTTAAAACTTAAACAGGGGAAGTTTCGATTGGATATAAGGAAGAAGCTATTTACTGTGAGGGTGGTGAGGCACTGGAACAGGCTGCCCAACAAGGTAATAAATGCTCCATCCCTGACAGTGTTCAAGGCCAGGTTGGATGGAGCTTTGAGTAACCTGGTCTAGTGGAAGGTGTCCCTGCCCATGGCAGGGTGGTTGGAACTAGACGATCTTGAGGTCTTTTCCAACCCTAACCATTCTATGATTCTATGATTCCATGATTATATTAGAATTTACATATCCTCTGTTCTGGAGATCAGAATTGGCTCCAGAAGCCATTAACTGTTAACAGTCAGCACACTTACTGCTTCCCTTAAGTTTTAATTTGCAGGGAGCACATTCTGTCCAGTCATCTATGTAGTTAATAAAGACACTGTCAGTGTTGGCCCTGGTGTCAGACACTGAGGACTGTCCCTAGTAACTGGCTTCACAGTCAATTTTTCACAAGCACTGTTCTTCCTCTGTTCACTAGCTAGTTAGTATCAGAAGGTCTCAGGTTGTTCATACCCAATTTGTCCTTAAATCATACTGGTTGTCCACAGACATTCATGTACTGAATTGTGGCTTCCCAGAGAATGTATTTCATAGTCTTTCCAGGGATGGAGTTGACTCTGACCAGCCTGCAGTTCCCTGGATCCTCTTTTTTGCCTTTCTTGAAGGCAGGTATGAAATTTACAAGCAGCCATGGAGATCCTTCTCTGATTGCCATGACCTTTAAAACTTAATTGAGAGTAGCCTTGCAATGACATTGATCAGCTGCATCAACTCCCTCAGATATATCCCATCTGGTCCCATACACTTCCTTATGTAAAATTTCATCAAATTATTAGTAACTTCATCTTTCTCTTTGATGAAATGCTTTGCTCTCACAGATTCTACCAGTAGCTTCAATGATAGAAGGCCAGAACTTAGCAGTAAAAATGGACCCCCTCGCCCCCCATGTTTAATACATTAGGCTTTACATATATTTTGTCACTGGGTATCTGACCCCAATGAGCAGTGGGACTAAATTTTCCTTATATTTCCCATTGCTTACCATGTATTATAGAAACCCTCATTGTCTTTTACATCCTGCATGAGTTGCAACTCTAATATTTGTCTTTGCTTACTGTGGTACATATCTTCTCCCTACTCCTCCCGGG
>JANHGB010044437.1:12254-28238 GCA_026283785.1 Coracopsis vasa
AGCATCATTAGAAAGGTTGTTTGGGGAATCTCAGGTGCTCCAAGTTCTGCTGTCAGGTTTTAAACACTTATGATCACATTTCTTTTGCTTTGCAATCACAGAAATGCTCTTTGGATAATGTAAGAGTAACTGACTATGCAGAGAAAAGAACAGGGACATTGTACTGAGGGTTGATGGTGAGAATATGGCTTTAATAAATGTCTATTGACAGCATACACCCAGCAGGCTTTTACTTGTGCCAACATGGGACGGTATCTAACAAGTATAGACATTGTGAGGATGGTGGCTTGTGAGATACTTCCCAAAAGCTACCTTTGAAGTGTCACTGTGTCAATTCAGAGCCTTGAAGAGACCAGAGCTGTTGTATTTATGATTTGACTCCACCAAGGCAGGTATTTGGCTGCAGTGAGCCAGGAGGATGTTGGCTTGTGCACCGTAGGTGAACCTGGGTAACGTGGATGGAGTAACAAGGAGGGTGCTCGGTCACTATGAACTGTCTATGGATGTTGTTCAGCAGAGCTGAAGAGGAGCTCTGGGGATGCTGAGAGGAGCACGGTGGTTTTGGGGGGCAGCTGACCCTGTGGCTCCTGGCAAAGCTCCATCTGCCTCTGGTGGCAGCGAGCCCCGAGCATCGCCGTGCCCTTGCCTGCCGGGGCCGGGGTCTCTTTCTTCTGCTGTCGCAGGGCTGGGCTCCCGCACGAAACACCTTTATTTTCTTTTAATCAAATTGTCACCAGGAGACACATCTGTTCCTGCTCGCCTCGCCGCTTTCATCGGGGTGAGCACGGAGCCGTCCCTTTGAGCGGCTGCTGCTTATGCAAAGCGCTTCAGCCAGGCAGGGCTACTCGGATATCAAAGGCAGAGCCTGAAGAGGTGGCCTGCTGGAATTTGCATATGAAATTGCGAGCTGAAATCCAAACACCGGGAAGATGTGAAGATCAGTGGGAAGGGGGAGCATGAAAAGCACTGGCAGGCCGGGAAGGGGGGAGCGGCGAGCCATGAAAGAGGAGGAAAGCGAACACACAGAATGCTTTAACGAACAGAAAAGTTTCTTGTACTGCAGACAGATGATGAAAGAGAGACAGTGAGGAATTATTAGGCCAGAAGATAAGGAAACAGCAGAGATAGGAAATAATTATTTTTGTATCTGTCTTTATAAATGAAAATGAAGGGCATTAACTTAAATAGGATTTAGATTTTCAGGGACAGAAGGGGATGAATTAGGAAATGTTCAGATAACAGCAGAAATGATTATTAAAGGTCGGGGGCTCTTGAAACCGACTCTGAGATGAATGTGCACAGAGCTGGTTTTCCCCCTCAAACCCATCTTCTGTGGCACACAGGTCCCCAGCAAAGGTGCTGGTGTTCAGGGTAGTGATCATCAGGAACCCTTTCTAATAGGGCTATGGGATGAAAAACCAAACCCAGCCTCGGGAAGAGCTTCCTAGAGGTGTGGTTTTATCCCCCTCGCATACATAGAGGGGAAATTCAGCGAGTCAGGCGTTTTGATTAAGTTCTTAAGCCAAACAGCCCTGGGCCCTGTTACATTTTCATGCGCTCAGAAGAGCTCTTGCAGAGTTCTTTTCCTTTGCACTTAATTTCAGCTGATGCTTTCACAGATCAGGTTCTCCTCTTTGCGCGTGTGGCTTTGTACCTGTGGTGTCCACAAGAGACAGCCTCCTGTGTGTAACTAATCAGGGGTGTGCGCCTGCTTTACTGCAGCGTGGGGAGGTTTGGATGTGCCGGTAGTTGCAGAAGCAGAGGTTGGGCGGGTGATTCATTTGAAGCAGAGCAGCGACATCAAGTTTAACGTGGGACACTACAAAGCCTGACCTTGGGAGGAGGCTGCATGCTAACGACTTCCTAAAATTGCTGTTGGAAGTGCTTTCGTTTGGGCGTTGAACCTCATGAGCCACTTGTGAAAATCCCTGCAGCTCCCTTGGCACTGGCTCTTAAACCTGATATGAACCTTCAACTTTTACCCTGATAAACAACATGTAATAGGCTTTAAATAAACCCAATAACAGTAATTTCTCTTAACCTCAGACTCTTAATAGCACTTCTCTCTTGTATCACTCTGATAGCCTGAACTTCCTGGGTAATGGGTTTGGTTTTGATGCCACCGTTGTCTGTAGAGGATGAGAAGACCTTTCAGCAAGTCTACAGGGGTTTTAATATGGTTCTCCCCAGCCGGGGGCTGGATTTGGTGAGGGCTTTGCTCTGACTTTAAGTTCATCTGCTGACAGCATCAGATAAATCTCTGGCTGTGTCAGACAGAGGTATTATTTGGCTGAGGGATGTGTGGGGATGCAGCTCGCTACCTGTTTGAGCCCTTGTCCCCTGTGGTGATTACACTCTGGCCACACAGAGATTGAGGGGACGTCTCCGTGTGATCCTCCTGTTGAAATCCTGTGTGGGAAGAGCTAGAGGAGTTCCATATGTCTGTTGCCTGAAAGAGGAGCGGGATCAACCTCTTGAGTGGGCGAGCTGCTTATTTATAACTCTCCTGCTGAGCACGAGCTTGTTTAATGCTCGGGAGCAGCTCAGTGCTGGAGAATGTGCTGTATACATTTGCTAACAATAGCGGCCGTGCCTATATATAAACCTGAAGACACTGCGATCCATGGTGCATTCCAATTAACAGGATGATGCATGATGTATGGCATGTCACGGGGAATGTGGGACATTCCCTTGCTGCTGGTCTTATCACTCCTGAAACTCCCTGGGGGCAATCATTATGCCTCCCTCCTTCAGATGGCTTCTAAAACTTTTAATACCACCTGGTTTTGTGTTCTGCTGTTGTGTTTTAATGCTGCCTGCAGGAGAGGGGGATCCAGGGGACAGTGCAGTGGCATCGCAGCATGGAAGGCAGCAGTTAGAGCACACTGCTCTGGGTGTTAAATACATGGCATTGGAAAGAGGTGGGGTTTTTACTAGATGTCCATTATACTGTTCATTGTTAATGGCCAAAATCTGACACAGAGGAAAGGCCAGAATTTGCATGAGGGAAGCTAAGCTTGTCCCCTAAATTACCCAAATGGGCTCGAGTCTCCTCCTTGGCTGTTCTGTCAGCAAGAATGGGTTTGTTCACCTGCGAAAGTGCAAACCCGTGATTGAAATGAGATTTACAACACAGTTATGGGGAGTCATGTAAAGGAGAGGCTGCCTTTTCCAACCAGGAACTGTGAGCAGAGGGGTGGCCAGGTGAGTGTTCCTGGGTACGGGGTTGGCTGGGCACCCCCACTGCTGCCACTGTGGGGCCGATGGGGAGGCTCCAACAAAGCCTTTGTGAGAACCAAATGGGAAACAGGCACTTGGTCAAAGGGAGGCTTCCTCCGAGACACTGTGGAGTGTGGTCTTTGTAGAGGAACTGGTTTGACTGCAACCTGAGCCTCCGTGGAGGCATTGGGAAGCCTGGAGGAGCAGACTTGCCTATTATGTGGTCTAAGGACAATTTATACCCTGCCTAAGTTTACTGGGCACACTCACAGACCCTGCTCGAAGCGGTTGTGCTCCCTGGCTGCTTGACATGCAGCAGCCATAGCAAGTTATGCACTGCCTTAATGGAGCAAAGTAAATTCCATCAGCTCCAGAGGCTGCGAGTGGACCTGGGGAGGGGCTGCCCCAACCTCTGGATCCGCGATATCGCTGCCTCATGTCATGCAAAACAAAAGGTGCAATTTGAAATACCATCCTTCAGGTGCACTGAGCAGCCTTTGGTTGTCAAACCTGGATTTCTTTAAGGCAGCGGTCCAGAATAAACTGGTAATGAAGAGCCATTTGACAGCAGGCAAGCTGGAAACAGCCATATGAAAATCAGACGTGGGTTTGTAGTTTGTTGTGCCTTTAGCTGAGTTCCCCTTGCAGCTGCTTACCACAGAAGGTGAATCAGCATGGCTGTATTGTGGGGTGGGAGGCTGCTTAAGTAGCTCGTACACATGTGAGATGTGTGAAAGGACACGCCAGCACCAGCGTACACGTGTGTCTAAGGAGATGCCTGTGCTGGGTTGTGCACAGCTATTGAACTCCTCAGCTCGGGTGGTTTCGGTTGTGGAGCTTGGGAACAAAGGCTTGCACACAGCTATGCTTGCACTGCAGCTGCTGCACAAGTGACTCTCTTCTCTTGGCTGGAGCCTTGGCCTGGCACCTTCCACATCAAACCCATGCTCATATGCAGGAACCGTGTCTCCTGCCCAGCCGGTGTAGCAGATAAACACCCCGCTCCTCAATGTTCTCATCCTTCCTCTGCAGGCTGGGAGAAATGGCTGACAAGACCTATTATTTTTCCAGTTATCCAAACTGTCTGCATCTTAGCAGCTTCCTACTTCAGTCGAGACAGTCTGAAAAGTTTAATATCATTTCAAATCAGAGCGCCAATAAAACTTGACATTATTAATATGATGTCAAGGGTTTTTCCAACTGCTTAGGGAAAAACAACGTGTCCCATTAAACAAAGCTCCCTGCATTGTGAAATATTAAGTGACTTTTCAACGAGTGCCAGCTGGAGCTATTAGTTTTCCTTTGCTGCCGTGGATGTGGAGCGGAGGTCTGACTGAGAACCTTTTATGAAGACATTAGCTGAATCCCTGCAGTCGGAAAGGCTCTTGCGTTGCGAGGGGCTGCGTTCTATCTGGGGCCGCATATGCAGCCATGAATTATTAAGTGCAGTAAATAGATTTGGCAGGATGTGTGCTCTCCCCCCTTAATGCACTTGTTACACTGGAGAGTCTGCATCCTCTGTGGGGATTAAATCTGGGATTGTAATGAACAGAACCCAGCAGGAGCATCACTGGCTCCATCTCCCATTGTCCGACTCAGGACTGGGCTGTGCTCCCTTGCTCCAGTGCTGCTGCTGGGCAGTGTCTGATCACAGTCCTGTGCCTTGCCTTGTGCTGGGGGTTAATGTCTCAGAAAGGACTCCCCCAGTGCTGCTTTCCTGGCTGGCTCGTTCCTCTTGTGGGTGCTTCCAGCAGGCGGGAGTGCTGGTGTTTCTCCCATCTTCCCTTTCCCTCCCGGGCACTGTAAAACACAATCACTTCATCTCTTTGTCCAGACCAAACACGTTCTGCACAGCAAAGCTGAAGTGTGGGGGTTTTTTTTAGACTGCCTTTGGTAACACACCCGGGACTGAGCAGGTATGTGGTGTGCTTGAGGCTTTGTACCGCACATTAAAGCCTCATCCATACTAGACGTGTATAATGGGCACGTGTCGGTGCATGCTCTGAAACGCACCTCTGAGTTCTGGTCTTGGCTCTGCCTCTGGTTTCCCCACCGGTGCAATAAACATTCTTTGATGCCTCGCAGGGGAAGTGTAAGTGTTTAATTTAACTTTTATGAAGTTCTTTGACAATGTAAAGAGAGCCGCACATAAAGCAGAGTTCCAGGGAAGTCGAGGCACTGATGTCCCACTTTTATCTCCGGGAGAGCTCCCACATCTGAGCACAGAGCTTCCAACCCCAGGCTCCCAGCCAGCTGCTCCTGCCTTGAGGCCAGAGCTATTTTTGCTGTTGTTAGCCAATAAAACCGTAACCCCTTTCACATTCTAATGCACCAGCACCGCTTCAGGATCCCAGCGGTTAATTCCTCCCGCCCGGCATAGCAGCGATGTTTGGAGGTGGAAATCTCAGCTCCCTTCCCAAGGGAACTTCCATCCCATGCATGGAGCTGGGATTTGCCTCTCCAGCTGGAAGCTGCTCTGCCTGGACATGGAAGCTCTTGACCATGGCCAGCTTTTGGGGACCCTCTGGGCAGGAGCATGGGGCTCCGAGCTGGGCAATGTGCTGGCTCCCAAATAAGCCTGGCTCCATGAAGGCAAGCAGGCAGTTATGAGCCTTCAAGGAGGAGGAAGCTTCTCTCAGCCTTTTTCCTGCTGCACAACCTTCCTTCACCTTCCTTCTTTTAATGTCTTAATCAAGTGGCTGATAAGAGAAGTGATCCATGAAAAGGACGGGTATCTTGACAAGGCGCAGAGGCTTGTGGCAGCACTTTCCCCACAGATCGGCATCTTCCATGAGAGGGAGAGACAAAAAAGGCGGATTTTTGTACCCTTAAGCTTCCACCACTGCAGTTCAAAAGACCAATCTTTACAGAAAATAAATTTAAAGGAGAATTTTTGATGTATCTGATGGTCTCTTGTGGTCGACAGGAGTGCTGCTGGCAGTGTATGGAGTTATGCAAAGCCAGGGCTGGGATTACTTTAAAGTGTCTGTAGTTCTTTGATTAACCAGTGTGTATTTTATTTTTTATATGGCACAATCACAGCCCTACATTGGTAATATCTTGCTATTATTGTTCGATACGCGAAGCTCCCCCTTTTCCTGCAGCACACAGCTGCTTTTTAGGGCACTTTCTACACAACTCACTCTCTGCATGTTAAATCCACTGTTCTGAGGAGGGTTTGTGTGCTTGGTTTGATGCTGTGCCCTCATGGAGGGTGGTTTGTGGCTCTGGATGCACAGAAAGGAAGGGGGGAAGCACTGGACCAGGGGACTGGGAGCATCCTCCCCCCTGCTCTGAGGTGCATTTAGAGCTGTCGCAGCAGCAGCGATGCTGGTGATTTATGGTGCTGCTCTTGAACACGATGCTCTGCCGCTTTAGGAGCAAGGCAGCTGAGGCAGCAGGGGGTGGTTGGCCTGAGGTGATACTGGGTCACCAGCATGGCCTGGAACAGATGCGAGGGCTCTTCTCCTATGTGTCTGCGGTCCCTTTGCACCCCTGGTCAGCAGCAGCCTCCCTCAGCTGTCCCCTGCCCTGGGCCAAGGCCATGACAGGCATTTGCAAGCCACAGATATTAATAGTAAGCTCCGAGAGGGCAGAAGCGAGTGATCCGAGTCACGGGTGGCTGAAGGGGAAGTTCAGCAGCTGAAGTGAAACACATGAGGGAAGCTTGCTCCATGTGGAGGGGTGGCTGGGGCTTTGGGATCGCTGCTGTCTCCGGCTTGGTCCTGCCCTTCGGTGCCTTCCCGGGTTGGGGGAAAGCAGCACGAGCAGAGGCAGAGCATCACATGTGCCATTACATGTTTGTGTCCCTGCCCAGAAGTCCCTACAAGCTCTGCAACAAGTGCAAAGCTTTAAGCAAGGCTGCAGGTTCCAGCTGAATCTGAGTCAAGCTGGTCTCTTCTGCTTTTATCTTGTGACTTACTTTTTGTTTGCTCTTTGCTTCTGGTCTCTCTGCAATACCAGTTCCCAAATCGGGACTGACTCGGTGTGGTGTTAACACTGAGGGTCTTGTGCGGTCTGTGCATTCCATAAGACACAGGGAGGCTCCAGCTCTGCCGCAGTGGCTGTTGCCTTCGTGGTGCCAATGGCCCTAATGGCTTGCTCTTGTCAGCTGGCTGAGCAGGCAGGACTCCTGGGGTACTGCAGCCAGGGATGAGCTATATCAAGGTGGCTTGTTTCCCTGCAGGCCTGCCTTTGGAAAGCGGAAGGAAAAAACCTATGGAGCTTCTTTAGTGTGTTCCTGGGGATCAGGTTGTGCTCTGCATCGCTTTGCTTCACTAAAGGCTTCTGTTTGCACTTAGTTTCTGCAGGCACAATGATGGTGTTAATAAAAGCTGTATGACAGCCTCAGTTTGCTGCCCTCGGAGCAGTTCTGGGTGAGATGAGTGCTCCGAGAAGGAACAGGCAATGTGGGGTATGGGAGTGGGTCAGGAGCAGTTTGTTCAGTGCCTTAGGATAGAAAGGAATGGGGAAAGGATGCACAGCCCTTTGATGATCTTCCTCCTTTTACAATGGTTTCACTTTAAATAGAAACGAAGGTATAGAGTAAATTTAAATCCAGAGATGGGGTCTGCTCCTGAATAGGCTCGATTCGGGGTCAGCGCCTCAGCAGTGCGCAGGATTGGGGTTTCAAAGGTTCCCAGGCATCGCTGCCGTCAGGTGGTTGTAAAGGGCCCAGCGTGATGACATTTACAGCCGGATCTTTCAAGCCCAGCGCAGTACTTCAGCTGCTGAACTCCTGAAAACCTGCTCATTTAATTTGTTAAATGAGAGCGAAGGTCTCTTCAGATAATCTCCAGGCACTGCAAGAGCTGAGCTCTTGTGCGGGGAAAGCAGCTTGTTTGAGATGGAGCTCCTTTTGGTTTGAAGCACATCAGCCCGGAGTCACATAAAGTGCGTTTTAAAGGTGGAGAGGAGCCTAAAGGGGCCAAGATGCAACCTAATATCAATCAGCTGAATTTGCATGGCTTGTCACTGCAATCTGGAGATGGTTTGGTTTGCGACAGTGACGCCTGTGCTCATCAGGAGCGAAACATGGCATTTTCCATGTGTGTGTGTGTTTGTGTGTGTGTGCTGGGGCACTGCAGAAGGCTGTGAGTGAGCGATGGCTCTCCCAGGGCAAATAAAAGCACTTCTGTGACAACTCAGTCCGAAGATTTCGGGTGCATCTTTTCCTGAAGAGACTTTGGTGGGCTGAGGGCTGCCTGGGGATGCACAGCGCTGAATTCATGGTGTGTGAGGAGCGCAATGCACTTCATCTGCCTGCCCTGCTCTGCAGCACAGGGCTGGTAACTCCTGAGCCACTGGTAGTGCGCCCTTCCTGCCTGTGTTTCGGGTTAGATCCCAATTGGGGTAGATTCCCAGCAGAAATCGTTCCCTCCTTAGCTGTGATAATCCTCAAGAGGCAGAATCGTACTTGGCTGATCCCTGGTCCATTCTCCCTTGTCTGTAGACCCTGGGGTGACTGCAGTAAGGTTCTGCCACATCCATGTGCAGGCAGAGGGATTCAGGAAGAGGCGTCTCTGAACACTGTGTGTTGATGTAGGGGGTGTGTAAATACCAGCTGATGAGCTAAACCTCTTATTGACCTTTAACTACTTGGTAACTGATTCTCTCCTGCAATAAATATCTCCCGCAATTAATAGTCAATTGGTACTTAATTAACGAAGCAATAACAGTGGAACAGAACATTGTCACAGGATAATGGTCTCCCGCAGCCATTATGCTGTAGCTGTCCCACTAAATCAAAGTTAAGTGCGGTGTTCTGCGGGGAAAGCAGAGCCTGGCAGCGCCAGCTGCTTTGGTGCTGTGGCCCCAGCCCATTCGCATCCTCAGGCAGGCAAGGGGAAGGCAAAGAGGAGGCTCCGGTGGGAATCGGGCAGGTAATTGCAGTGAAGGTTAAGAGTACAGAACAAATGGAAGCTTTAAATAATCTTCCCAAAGGTCTTGAGGAGCTGCTGGTACGGCAGATGCTGGGAGCTGCTGCTGTGGCCTTGCGGGGAGCAAAGCTCAGCTCGTGCTAAGCCGAGTTTAATAACATGGACAGCACAGATCCTGTCTCCTGCTCTGCTCTGTCCTTCCTCATGCCGACCCGCTGCTACGGCTGGCCAGAAGGACACGTGCTTCCCTGTCAAGTGGGGTTTTGGAGTGATGCAAGAGCCTCTTCCTCCAGGCTTTCTGGGAAGCGAGTGAGCTGCGCTGTAAAGCATCCCTGTGCTTGGTGCTGTGCCCCGTCCTCTCCAGTGCTTGCCTTAGAGGTGACTCCAAGCATGTGAACAGCAGCTTCCTTCCCGTTTTTTTTTTTCAAGTCCCATTTTTCTGTCTTGTCAGGTCTATTTAAGCATTTAATGAGGTGAGATAGTACCAATAAATTTAACACAGCACAATAACTCTGATGTGGGCCACAACCTAATAAACTCCCATCCCCGGGACGGTGCTGCCTTGCATCTGGTGCGATTGCTTCGCTCAGGTATTCCCGAGGTTAAGCAAGGACTTTGCAGGTGCTGCTGCAGAGCTGAGGATGTTCACTGGGATGGACTGGAAATGGTTTCCGGGGGGCAAAGCTGGCAGTGGTTGATGGGCAGTGGGGACTCCTTTCTCCTGTTTCCAGCTCTGCTTTGTCCCCCCTCCTTGGTTTCTGATGATGCATCTGCTTAAATGCCTGGTGCTGGCTTCCAGCTTGAGCTGGTTTTTGCCCTGATGGTTCTGCTGCATCCAGCCTGGGTGAAACACCGGGAGGTTTCTGCTCTGTGTTGCAGAGTGTGGAGGGATTTGTACTTTGGCTGCTTTGAATGTCTCCTGAATGAGTAACTTAACAGATTGATTTCATCTTTTTTATCTCCCTTGCTACTTGCAAATCTGTTTGCAAGCAGCTTGCTTTCTTGGAGGAGGACTTGGAACCATCAGCTGGCTCCTGCATCCCCTTCAGTGAAGCATCCTTTCCCATGACTGGCTTTGGCAATGCCTTTGTCTTGATCAGAATGGGGCTTCTGGGTGGAGAGAACAGGGAAAGCTGAGCTGAAAGCCATTTCATACAGGGGCACACCGGCAAGTTTAAGGTTTATTCTGGCTCTTGGCATATGCATTTGTGACTGGGGCAAAGCTAGGTTCAAGTTAGGAAGGATTATCTCTCACTTTTCATCCAGTGTCAGCCCATACTAAAACCCATCGCACCCTGTAACTGGCCAGACACTAGTGACACTGAAAGGGGAGGTTGTGATGAGGAAAAGGCACATTGAGATTCCATCATCCAGTGGGTGGAAATGTGTGGATTTGGAGCCCTAGAGCATGGCTTCCTCAGGCTGCTGGTTGTGCTGTGCTGAGGGACACACTGCAAGTGGTTTATTACAGCTTTGGTTCAGCTGCAGCACAGGAGCAATAATGCAATCCTGCCTTGGCTCCATATGGAGGCTGAGGAGCAGAACAGCCTTTAGCTTTCTGGCATCCTGGCTGGGGAATCCTGCGGGATGGCTGGCTCTGCCCCACTGCCCATCACCATTCCTGCTTCCCAAAGCACCATGCTGGGAAAACAGCCACTGTTCCGCTAAATATCTCTGTGTGTGTGAGAGCTGGGAGCTGCGGCTGTGATGGGGCTCAGAAGGAGCAGGGAGACTGTACCAGGTGGCCATTGGGTTTGGCATGGAAATGATGCGTGCATGCAGGGTGTTGGGTGCCTGCTCCATCCAGAGCATCCAGAGGGATGCTTGTGCTTGTCATCCGAGCGAGCTGCTCCAAACAAGTGCAGAGAGAACTCGCTGCCCAGAGCAGGGAGTCCGTGTTCCAGCTGCACAGAGCTGAGCAGTTCTTTGGACAAAGGGTTGAAAGGTGCGAGTCCTGTCAGGAGCGCACTGATTCAGTACACAGAAATGCCCGGACTGCAGGGTCTGCTCGGCTGGAGAGGTCGTGAACTCCACTAAATTCTTCCAGCCTCTGGTTCTGCAGCTCCATGAAACAGACCTGGGGGGGGAAGGAAAACATTCCCAGTGCCCCTGTGCCTCCGCGGCACCAACTGTTTCCAATTACTGTGTGGAGTTTGCATGCACTGAGTTATTCCACCCAGCGCTGGAGGGTCTGAATTCCCCCACTGCTGCGGATGGAGCCTCTCAGTCAATGTCTATGGTCAGGGAAAACACAACATCCAGCCTTGTCCTTCATTGTGAAAGTGAACTCTATCCTGCAGAACTGAAGAGCAAAGAGTGGTGTGAGGAGCAGGGATGCGGGGCATGCCCTGCATGCGGATGAGTGCTTCCTTGGTGCCTGACAGCCCAAATGCGGTACAAATGCTGCATGTTCCTGGCTTCAGCCCTCTGGGGTGCCCCACTTCCTATGTTTGGCTCTTATAGTTTATCTTTCTCAGACTTGCTCATCTCTGCCCCTCACCATGGCTCCTGGGCAGTGCTCTCCTCTCCCGTCCTTTGTTGCTGAGGCAAATTAAGCAGTGCCTCTGCTCCTTCGCCTTCCCACTCTCTGCCAAGTGAATCCCACAACTTTCCTGGGTGACGACATAAATTTGCAATGGTGTTCTACAGAAGCTCCCCACCAAACCGGAGCTGTCTCGCATCCCTAACAAGCTTATCAAAGGCTTTCTTTGCAGGGAGATCTGAGCCCTCCAGGTTTTGATTCATAGCAGGTGAAGGCAGAATGTGCTGGAGCCTGATTGAAATGTGCGAGGTCAACAAAATAGAGCGGAGAGTGCACAATAATTGGGGAAGAAGCAGCAGCCTCGCTTTCTGCCCGTGTTCCTCTGATCCCTCGGCTGTAATCTCCCATTTCCAAAGGGAAGCCTGTCTTGCATACTTTATCACAGCGCACATTTGCACAGGAGGTCCCTTTGTACAGCAAAGGGAGAAACCCCAAAACTCAAACTGTCACTGACTTCATTCTCCCTCTTCTTGTGCAACCCAGAAGGGAGACAGCTCCAAGGGCTGCGGGGCGAGGAGCAGCGCCCGGCTTTCTTTGTAAGGGATCTTGCTTCTCCCTGAGTTTGAGCCTTTTGTCTTACCAAAGGGCTGGCATTTACTGCAGATCTGGAGGTGAGGGGAGGTGTTCTGTGCTCTTCTGGAAGTTAATCTCTCAAAGTGTGAGGCATCGGGGCGGAAATAGCTGGGCTCCTTAAGGCACAACATACCTGCTAGCTCAAGTTCTTCGCTTGCCTTGGGAGCAGTCACTGTTTTGGGGATCTCTGCCCTTTCTCAGGTTTGGGAAGATGTGGGAAGAGTTTCATTTGAAGTGCACGTTTTCCCCAAGGGCTGTAGCACTTTGTTGGAAACGCTCCATTCCCCAACATCTGTGCACATTGAAACCTTCCTTCGGGTTTGAGTGTGTGTTTGGGGGGTTTCCCTTCTCCTCCGCGTTCTGCAAGGGGAAGGGATTACAAAAAGCAAGAGAGAAGGGGGAAAAAATCTGTCCCCTTCCCCCTCCCTCCCATCTGTTGTTTAATCACCAGCTGTTTGTCCTTAAGCTTGGATTACAACCTCTCTGCCTGCCTGCTCCGTGCGCTGCGATGCGCGGTGGGGCTGCTGCATCTCGCGTGCTGCATTATGCATGCACTGCTGGTGGGAAGAGCATCAGCATTAAAACCTGGGGGAGGCTCCAGCCCCTCGCTGTGTCTCTGCAGAGGCACTAATCCCTTCCCTCTGTGCTCCTGCGGTGCCCGGCGTGCAGAGCAGTGTCCTGTCCCAGTCTGGCTATGGAGCTGAGCAGGGCTTTGTGCCCTCGGATGCTCCTCCTGGCTCTCCGGAGGGAGCTGCGACAGGCAGAGGAGCTAATGGTGCTTGATGGAGTAAGGAGCCAAGAGTGATGCCGGGATTTTAGGATGGGTGCCAGCTCTGCCTCCATCTAGAAGAGCTGTAGGAGAAGTCAGCATAAAACCTAGGGATTGCTTAACAAGCTCTTTAGTGCTACTGAATGTGCTGAGTTCATCCCGGGAATCTGTGGGTGCCAAGGCTCACTTACTGATGGATCTAATACCATAGGATGGGGTGCCATCAGTCTACTCCCTTTGCTGCCCATGTTCCCTTGGCCCCATGGCCAGCCCTGCGCTGCCTTAAGGGAAGAAGCATTGTGCTCTGGTGCAGAGCTGGGCATTGATTGACTTCACCCTGAGTCTGTGCTCACATAAAAACTAAGGTGGGGGGACAGGGTTTTGGGGCCCCTCCTGTGTGGGACACTGGCACTGAACACAGTGTTAGATACGTTCTGTTATGGTGGGACAGGAGAGGAGGAATGGGCTTACTTGGTTTGGAGCAAATCATACAGGAGTACTTAGAGCTGGGATGAGTTCTGGACTGAAGGCTGGCAGGCTTGGCACATGGCTTAGGGCAGGATGGGCTCCAGTGCAGCCCTGTCCAGATCTGATGGTGAATGGAATGTCTGGAAAAGGGGAAAACACCGCCTTGTTCTTGATGCTGACCACAGCCCTGTGACCGCAGGGTAACCTGCCTCCCCGTGCTCCAGGGCAAGGCTCCGAGCAGGGCTCCTCATCTCAGATTTCCTGGGAAACCCAACGATGCGAGCGTAAGGAGCTCTCTGGAGCCAGGCAGGACATACGATCCTTGGTTAATGCCTCACCAGAAAATGGGAGCCTCATTACATGAGGGCTAATCATTTACAAGCCATAGGCTTAGATGTGTGGCTTAAAGTCCATTACTTCATGCCGTGGGTATGCGCTCTGGTTTCCTGGCTCAGGGGGGGTGTTGTTGCCTCAGTCTTTGTCCCCCCGTGCAGAGGAGCCTGGTGATGGAGCGTGTCTCAGAGTGCTGCAGGGGCTCTGTGCCGCTGGTCTTGTCTGGTAACCAGCAGTGTCAGTCTCTGGAAAGAAAAATGACATTGCAGTGCGCCTGCGAGCGTGGTGAGTCTCAAGGCGCTTGAGCTTTTAGAAGCGTCTGTGCTTTGGCTTCTGCATGTGTGAAAGGGCATAAATGAGTGGAAACCTCAGCCTTCGACTTGCAGCAGGGCTTTCAGATGTGACCCAGGAGAAGCCTGCTGCATGCTCCATGCTGTGCTTCACCCAGGCAGGAAGGGCCGTGCGGGAGGGTCTCAGCCTGGCCCCACTTGCTTCACAGCATCCTCCTCTTCCTCCTTCCCTGCCCCTCTCCCCTGCCTCAGAGCTCGGTCCCTGTGCTTGCCTCTATGTTTCCCCTTGGAAGCAGCTATTGATTTTCCTGGCTAATGCACCCGGCTGCATTGTGCACCACACACCAAACAAAACAAAGAGAACTCAATCAGTCACTTAAACCAAACCAGGCCCACCGCTTTCCATTACAGGCTGGGCAGATCACGCAGTTACAACTTGAATGTGTTCCCATTGACCCACAGCACTCTGTTAAAATGATGGGAGCGGTGCAAACACAGGCTGGGGATGCAGGCTCGGGAGAGCTCTTCCCTTACATAAGAACACTTTGCTTTTCTCTTTCGTGTTACCTGCAAATGAGAATGAAATGCTGCTCTCCTCCGCTCTGTGCAGCGTTGTTCCAAGCATATGAACGCTCGGCTCCCTTTTCCCTTAGCTAATAAGTAACCATGAGGAGGTTTGTGGCCTTGTTGGGTTATATTTAGCCCAGAAAACACTCTGTTTCTCCTCTCTCCTCCTCCCCCTGCCTCTTTCAGTAAAATGCTCTCTGAGATTTATTTGTAAGCCTGTAAATACAGAGTAAATAGCTTTAATTTACCAGGCTACTGTAAGAAACTGTATCTGCAAGCAGGAATTCCATCAGCCCCTGCTGAGTGAAGTGTCTGCGGATGCTGGATGCTCAGATCTTTCCCTCCTCCCCCCTCCTCCTAAGGAGGAAGCTGCTTCCTCGCCTTCTGCCGCTCCCTTGTAGAGGCTCTGGGTGCTGTCAGCGTGGGTCAGATGCTCGGTACCAAATGTGCAAAGGGCCTCTGTGACCTGAGAAGGGGAAGGTTGTGAGCTGGTCCTGATGAGGCTGGCGAGGGCATCTTGCTGCCTGTTGCCAGCCCATACCCTAGGAGAGGCCATTCCTGTGCTTCCTCAGGGCTTTGGGAAGGGTCTGGAAAAGGCTTGGCAGGGAGGGCTCGATGCTGGGCTCATCCTGGGAACAGTGTCTCCACAGAGATGTGGCCGAGCAGCTGGCACGAGGATGAGGCGGCGTCTGGTTGGGGTAGGATGGAGAAGGGAAGATGGTTGTCTTGGCTCTCGCTGCTCTGCATGGCTCTGACAGTGAGTGCTGTTCCCTTCTGTGGTCATAGCAACTTGGAAATGAATTTTGCTTACTTTGAATGTGAAGTGTTTGCGGTTCCCGTGCAAGTTGTCCTCTCCAGCGCCCATCTCAATTACCCTGTTACGATCGCAGTGTGTCTGGTGGCAGGGTAGAGGAGGAGTAAATCCTGCTACTGCTGCGGGCTGGGATTTACAACGGGAGTGCGGAGGCTGATCTGTGAGGAGGGGTGAGGGGATGCCCTGTTTAATGCAGCTTGTCCCTGGGGCAGCCTCTCCACCAATGCATCTGGTGCCTAAGGTCGCTTACCTGGTGGAGAATCCAGTTACTCCACAATTCCAGTCTCCCTTATGCAAGCCTCTGGATGTGGACTCTGCAGGATGGAGGAGCCCCTTCTCCATCCTTTCCCTCTCCCATGCTGCAGTGAACAAATGCCATGGGAGGCTGTTCTCCATGGACCATCAGCAGCTGCCCCCATGTCCCCGGGAGCAGAAACTGATGACTCTGATCTCCTGCTGGGGTGCAAGCAGGGCACCATTTTTCCTAATTAGTCATGATGTCTTGCCCATCACAGGAATAAATAGCAAGC
>JANHGB010044437.1:28305-41189 GCA_026283785.1 Coracopsis vasa
AGGTGAAATATCAGGAATAATTAAGAAAAATAAGGGCTTATGTACTTTATTGCACCACCAGCAGGGATGGATTGCCAGCATCCTCCTGTGGGCCCCATCCTGCCATCAGCTGCACATCCCTGTTTCCTGGGCTGTGCTCCTGTGCTTGTGTGGTGCCTCTCACCGGGGTCCTGCCCAATGTCGACCAGCCCAGCAGTGCCCGGTGCTGCTTCTGTCTCCTGCCTTTAGCAGCTTGAAGGCACCAAAGGTGCCTGCTTGATGCAGGCTTGTAGTTGGAGTCCCGGCTCTAAAATACGAACATGTTGGGTAGCAAATGTGTGTTCAGAAACTGCTGTTTGAGCTCTTGTCCTCGAGAGAGGGAGGGGGAAACCCAGTAACTTGTGTATGACTTTGGGGGTTTTAGACTTTGTAAGCTGCTGACTTGCTGGAGGTGGATGGAAGCAGAGCCCTCAGGGATGTGTGGAGCTGACCACCCCTGTTCTGCCCTTGACTGTGTTTGGGAGAGCATCCCCTGGCTGGGAGCTGGAGCTTGCCGTGCTGTGTCCATGGAATCGATGATGGATGATGTGCTGGGGAGGGGGATGGCTCCGGTGACCTGGTTTTCCATTGCTGCATTACCCTGGCCCCCAGGGGCACCCCAGGTCCGTGCGGGTTAATGCCGGGCTCTGTATCCTCGCTAGGAATTGAGTTAAAGCTGCAGCCCGCCCGCACTGGGAGTTGTTTGCTTATGAGGCAGGACAGCTGGGAGCTCAGAGCTGTATCTGCTCCAGCAATGTGAAAACCTGATTACAGCGGGTGCCAGCGGGCAGCTCGTAACTCTTCCCCGGCAGCCCCGGCCTCACCTGACAGCACAGTAGATCTCCTGGATGCATCTTGCACCCGAATAAAATGCCCAGTCAAAAGTGCTTAAAATCCCTCAGGTTTCCCCTTTGCTGATCGTGCCTCTCGCTGTCGGGAGCAGCCTCCCTCAGCCTGTGCAGCAGCGTTCCCATGCGTGGTCAGGAAACCAGCCTTAGGAGAAAGGAAAGGTCTGAGCAGTCCTCATCTCGTCCCCTTTGACCGCGTGCTGCGAGTCGCTGGCACTGCTTTGGAGATGGTGAAAGGGACCCTTTGTTGGGGGCAGGAGGAAGCCAGCAGCAAACAGCTCCCAGATGGGCAGTGCTGCTCCCGGGGCATTTATATTTAGCTCGCTTGCGGCATTGGCCCTTCAATTTATGCTCATGCTTTTGTCCCTTTAAGCACCAGCACCGAGCAGGACACCAGCCAGGAGCAGGCAGCTGCTTCTCGGAGGTGAGGGTATTTTTAACACAATGCCCGAGGAAAAAGGAATCTGCTTCCCCCATCCTTCAGTCCAGACCAGCGCTGCGAAGGACCTCTGAAATCAAAGCTTCTGTGCGCAGTGCTGGGAGCCAAATCTCGCACAAAAGCTGAGGATGTGCATTGGGAAACAAAGGGAGAGGTTCATCCTGGCTGGGTGGCTGCTGTGCCTCGCTCCTGAAGGCGAGGGAGACAGGGACATCAATTTAAAGCAGGCAGGATGGCTGGGATCCCAGCCCAGCGCACGGAGCGGGTGAGGCTGAGCCACAATGAGAGCCAGGCCCTGCCAAAATTAACACTGGCTTTTGTTCTTTCAAGTATTTATAGAGCGCTGTAGTACCTTGTGCCACAAGTGGTCCCTGAGGCATTGCAATGGCAAAGAGTATCCAGAGTGGGCTTTGCATCCTCTGCGAGATGCTGCTCTGGAGCCTGACCTCAGCATCTCGCAGCTTCCCCATCCTGCCAAGGAAAGGCTTTATTCTCCCCTTCACTACCTTGAAAATGTTTGCCTGCTTTATCAGTAGCTGGCTGGTATCAAGTCCAACAAGTCTGGAGTTTAACTGTGCGGCTCCTCAATTCTCCAAGCAAATAAGCCCACATAAGACCCAGACCTTTGAAGCCAATTGTAATTTAATACAGCTTAAATGGTAAACATCGAACAGTTGCAAAGGAAATATGATCAAAGCCATTGATCTTTTTGTAGTGACACAGTGTCTTTTTGAATCATTTCCAATAAAGAGAAAATGCGAGGAAATGGAAACCTGCTTGCAGACATAATGGTCAAATAAATAATTAGCAAGGCGCTTGGTTAAGCTCTGTGTACGGCAAAGCAAGAGGCTGCTGACTGTCAAGTGAAAATGCTTGACTAAGCATCTTTTTGGGGGTAAACTGGGGGAGAAAAAAATCACTCTGGGCAGCGTGGAAGATGGATTTGTGCCAGTGGAAGAGCAGGATGCTCATGTGGAGAGCAAACAGCCTTTTCCAAGCAGCATCAATATAGTACTGTATGTTTTCCATGGCACAGCTCACGTTTCTGGTCTGTGGGTTAATTTTGAAGAACTAATGAGGTGGTCTGTGTTGCATTTAGAGCCTGAAGGAGTTCTGAGGGGTTGTTGAGGGTATTTACACATCCAGCATAGGGAGCAGCACTGATGGGTTCAGGATGTCCTGCCCCAAGAAGTGAAATGGGGCTGCTTGATGCCTGATCTCTGTCTGGCTGCTGCGTCCCTTCCCCAGGCACCCATCCATCCTTATCCCATGCTCCAGCTCAGGGAGCAATGCTCAGCACGACACAGTGCTGAACTGCTCTGTCTCTCAAATACTTCTTCCTAATGGAAGCATCTAGGAAGCGAGTATTTGGCCATTTCTGTTAAGGAACGTGTTTGTAGTTGAATTCAATGCGTGCTGTCCGTGATGCCATATCAGAGGATAGTTTTAGAGTGCTGTTAGTGTCATGCTGACTCCCTCTCTTCATTTTGAAAGGGCAAAGCACGCCAGTGGAGAGCTTCGAGAAATAGAAGCAATTTGTTACCGCTTCCCTGCGAGTACACAGAGAGGAGATGCTCCGGCTCATGCTGAGCTCAGCACAGCATGTTTTGTGCTGTTCCTGCTCTTTCCCTGGGGTCCTGTTCCTTCTGGGGGTCCTACACAAACTGCTGCAGGGCTGGGGACCCCAAGCCCTTGGTGCCTGCTGCTCTGTGAGCATCAGTGCCATGTGCTGCATTGTGGTTGCAGCTCTTCCAAAAGGCAGCTCATGCTCTGTGGCCCAGAGCACTGGTCCTGCCCATTAGGCTGCACGGGGAGCAAATAAATGGTTTCTGGTTTACTTTCAGTTAGGCCCAGGAGAGGGGCTTTTGTTTCTAGGCCGGAAACTGCAGGTGTAGGGTATTGGATGCCATTGGGCTTGTGTAATGCAGGGTGTGATGCTCTGTAATGTTCCAGTTGTGGCAGATGCAGGGATTTAGTGGTACATATGAGAATTACACACTGGAGGGCAAGAAAGTGAGGTTTCTGCTTTCCCCTGTGAGCACAGTACCTGCCTGGCTATGGGTGCTGCCAAGGCTTCTGGTCTCTCCCCGGGCTGTGTTTCCCAGCAGGCATGTCCAGCGGGATGCTTGCCCACATTCCCACACATTCAGGTTTGTCTGGATTTTGACGTGTGGCCCTGCTGGCTTTTGGGTGTTGGTATTTGAGTTGGGTCTCAGGGCTGCTGCTCAAAGAGCAAAAAGAGGGTGGCTGAAACATCAGGATGTGGCAGATAATGCTGCCAGTCACATCGGGGCGATGCTGCTGCTGGGGGCAGGAAGCCACCGGTTATTGTTAGTGCCAGGACCAGGCTCTCAGTGATGTCCTCAAAAC
Organism: Coracopsis vasa; assembly: GCA_026283785.1. Lineage (NCBI taxonomy): Eukaryota > Metazoa > Chordata > Aves > Psittaciformes > Psittacidae > Coracopsis > Coracopsis vasa. The sequence goes on from JANHGB010044437.1 coordinate 31,981, forward strand.
ACAGCGCGCTCTTCCCCGGCCCTTCAGACAGCAATGAAAAGGCTTTCATGTTCCGCGGGGGAGAAGAGCACAATTTGTGGTGACCCGGCTCTGGCTGGTATTTGAAAGGTCACTGTGAGTGCCACGCTATCGGAGCCCATTGATTGCAAAAACCCCTCCTCCCCAGCGCTGTGCGGCCGGGGAGAGGCAGCGAAAATAGCTCTGGCAGCATCATTGTTTAAAACCAACAAAGAGGCACTGAAAGGCTCCCTGCTCGCCGCTGTCGATAGCCACAGCAAGGGCACCGGCTGCACTGTGCTGCTCTGCGCCGTGAGAGGAGTCCCGGCTTGGCCACGCTGCCATAGGCATGGCCTGGAGGTGCTGGGCTGGTGCTGGGGGTGGATGGGGCACACCGCAGGGTGGGCAGCTCCTCATCATGGGCAGGTGGGCACTGGTACCCCCAGCAGATCCATGGCTGTATGCACTGAGGGGCAGCGCTTGTGTGTGCCCCTCTGATGCCACATGGAAATAGATGATCCTCAATGTCCCTTCTAACCCAATGTGTTGTATGGTCTGATTCTATGTCCTACAAAGGGCCGTGAGCCCGGATCGTGCTGTGGGCGCTGCCTGCTCTCGGAGCAGACACACCTAACCAGACCAGAGTCTGCAGGGCCTCACCCTCAGCCGTGGCTAAAACATTACCTTGAAAGCTTCCAGGGCTGGCAGAAACGAAGTGCCTTGAAGAGTCCAACCCGTTGTCAGCTCATTTATGAGCATTAGTGAATGACCAGGAGCAAGAGCAGCACTCGCCTGCATCCCTGCAGTCATCTGTCACATAACAAGGGAAATATCGGCACGTTGTCATGTTCCAAACACTGCTGATCAATGCTTGGATATATTAAAAAATAACAGTAGTAAAAGGCAGCCCTAAGGGAGCCTGGCAGTGGGGAACAGTGGAGGCAGTTCCTGCCCTCCAACAGGGACCGCATCGTGCCAGTGGTTGTGAGACAGAGTGAGACCCTGCTCCTGTCCTGAGCTGCTGGAGCACACGGAGCCGCATTCCCCATGAGCATTGTGGCTGGTGTTCAAAGCGGGAGGACAGTGTTGCATCACATGAGCTGCTCCTCATCAGAGCTTATGGTATTTGCACTGGAAAGAAATGGGATGAGTTGAGCAGAGGAGGAGTGGATGCTCAACGAGAAGTTTTAGTGATAGAGACCTTGATGCAGCATCCCTGTCTGTGAAATGGGGACAACAGCATCTGGGAGTGGTAAAGGCAGGTCGGAGTCAGAGGCTGCTCTGCTGCTGCTGGTGGGAGCAGTGTGAATGTGGTGGGTGGGAGAAGCCCAGCAACTGCTCCCTGCTTTGTCTGAGCATCCACAGTGAGCTGCAGAAGGCAGGGGTAGAGGGGAAAGGGAAGAGTTGTGCTTGTAACTGGGTTAGTGGGGAGGGAAGGAGGGAGCTCTGCTCAGCCCAGCAGAGAGATGAGGAGGCAGCAGCTCCTGGCCTGGGTGCCTGGGGTGTGCTGAAAGAGCAGAGCTGACTCTTGTGGAGGTGTCACTGGAAAATGGTGTTTTCTTGTTGACTCAGTAGGGAGGAGAACAAAAGGATCTTGGCTATTGCAGCGAGTGATGGGAGCCCCTTTGCTCCAGGCACCAGCCCAGATGGGTCCCAGACCATGAGGGAATACACAGGGAGGTACCATTCCATGGGCTGGGTGCAGGAGGTGCACCAGGCAGCACCGCTTAATGGATTTATTCTTCCAGTTCCCCTCAGCTCACCCAAGTTATATAAGATATAAGCAAGGAGAGCAAGTTGAGGCACAGATTATAAAAGTGATGGATCTATGGAAAAAGGGAGATGGTTGAAATTTACTTCAAAGCGTGGCCCAGGAATGACCCTCTTCCTTCTCCTCCTCCTCCTGCTCCGGATTTTTCCCATCTTGTGCAGAAAAATGCAGCTGGTCAGCTTGACAAGTGGAAACTGTAGCTTTGTCATTAATGCGCAGCGCTGAAACAATGATGTATGGCTGGCGATAGATCATGTTGGGTTTCCGGAGAGCAGGGAAGATGAAGGCATGAGACTAATTCATGATGCATGAACACATTGATCTTCCCAGCTCTGAAAATACAATGTAATGAACCCCTGCTAACAGATCATTTTTGTGCCGCTGCACTTCACTAATATCTAATGATTTCACCTTGCTCTGAGATAAAATATAATTGTATGGGAGTTCCAGCTTTGTTCTTTAATACTCGCGTAGACTTAACGAATTATGTTTTCCTCTGGAGCTGTCGGCAAGTTGAGACAAGCTTACAAAAGCCCTGCAATTACTAGGCTAGGATGCACCTTTAAACACGGCGTGTGCGGGTGTGTGTAGTGGTGTCTGCTGGGGACACGGTGGTTCGATGTGCAGCCTGTGCATGGGTGCTCTGAGGATGCCGAGGAGCCAGTGGCCACGCTCGGGGGTTACTGAGTCTCATCCATCCCGTGAGGGAACAGCAATACCTGTAAATGCTGTCACTTGCAGCATCGCAGCCGGTGAGCTGAAAGCACAGCAAGCCTTTTGTTATTTCCAGTACTCCACAAGCCTTTTTGTCCGTAAGCAAACGCTGTTTCCCTTTCGAGCCCACTGTGATGCTTGCAGCCCTTTCTGATGGGAAACAAGAAGGCTGCTTCTCAGTGAAAAGTAGGGCAGGCGCAAAGGGGAGCACAGGTAACCACTGACTGCTTCCTGGAGCTGCGGGGTTCTGGTTCTGGGGGCCGGTACAACCAGCGCACATCCCTGTATCGGCAGCGGGGATGCTTCCAGCCGGGCTGTCAACACCTCCGGCAGCGCGACAGCCCGGGGCTGCCGCCTCTCGCTCCGAGCGACCCAAGCGCAGCAGCGCTTGTCTTGGCATCTTATCTGCAGTCTCCTGTCTGCTGCGCTCGGCGCGGTGACAGGAGCGATCAGGGGCAAGCGGGCAGCAAACTCCTGTTTGTTGCACAGCGTCTGCTGCAGTTGGGGTCCCGGCCCCTGGCTGCGGCTCCCGAGTGCTATCGCAGCGCGAGGGATGAGCAGGAGCCTGCAAATGTGAGCTGAAGGTGAAGATGTTTGTGGATTCTTCAAAGGCGAGCCTCGCTGTTACAAAAGAAGTCAATGAAAATCTAACCGCTCTTGACAGCGAGAGCCGCAGTAATGCTGTTCCTCATCTGAAATTCCCTCTAGGCTAAGTAAGGCTTCTCCTTTCATGTGCGATGTTTGTATCCCTTCTGGGAGACCTCTCCTCTGTATCAGGCTTGGGTACGTGCTGTGTTGACAGATGATTAAGACATGAAGTCTCTTAAATCAGAGGAGCAGCCCAAGTTTTGCATTGTGGGCTCAGGTGTTTACCAACACCGTTTTTATCGTCTCAGCCTGACTTTGAGGTTTGGGACTTGCTGCCTCTTGCAGCTCAGGGTGTCCCTAGCAAAGCAGATGCTGAAGGGAGCAACAAACCGGAGCTGTACACGTGAGATGCCAGAGGGAAAACCAGGTCTTTGGTGGTAGCGGTGTATTTATAGTGATGATCTGAGTGGATTTGCTGTAGAAGCAGCCTCACAAGGTTTGCTTTGGGGTGACGAGGAGCAGAAGGTTCTTCCATGCTCCCTGTCCCCACCAAGCAAACCCTGGGGAACCTGCTGCACCTTTTGGATGTCTGTGATGCCCGAGGTTGGTCGGCGTCTCTGTGTCGGGTCCACGCGGGGTTTGGGGAATGCAGGTGGGGCAGGCAACACCCACCAGGCAGCTTGTGGTGGGGAGATACGGCTTTTGATGGCATCAAAAGGGCTTTTTTCTTCCCAGCATCTCTGGTAGGATAACAAACAAACCAACCCCCCAGCACTCGCTGCAGTGCCTGTCTGGAGCAGCACAGGAGCTTGCCTACAAGCAGGGCTGCAGTTCCCTGGCACGTGTTTTGGTGCCTTGTGTGTCCCCCCCTCCCTGTGCTCTCTGTGTCTTGACTCCTGCAGGCACTTTTCTCCTATAAGAATATTAAACACATTTAAAACACACTTAAATGCTAATGCGAAACCTGAAAAGAGGATGTCAAGCGCGAGAGGCGCTCAGAAGACAGGATGTCTCTGTAGAAGGGTTTGACCCCGGTAATCTAATTTGCTTTACGTTTCAAATGATACTTCATTCTCTTATTATAAGGCTCTGTGTCATTGGCTCATAAAGAGTACAATTTCTTGTCTTCCAATTGTAATAAATCCAACTCAAGCACCCTCTTGATTTGAAATTTGTCACAACAACACACAGAGGGCACAGTTCCTGAGTTTTATGGCGCGGGTGCATTAGAGACTCATCTGCAGGAAAGATGATGCAAGACTATGAAATGATTTGTCCCTCTCCTTTCTCAATTAGATCTGTGCTTCCAAAAAAATAAATACACCCCCCCCCCCAAATTATGGCGTATTCCTCATTATCCAGCAGTAAAAAGGTTAGACTGGCAGGGGAGCCAGGCTGGCTAGGTTTGTTGTGCTTTCTCCTTACGCTAGGGAATAATCTGGTTTCTTTAAAACCATCTGAAAATATTTCAGCAGACATGGGAGCTTAATCTTTGTGCTTGGAATTATTGGAGATGATGGAAAACCCATCGCTGTTTTGTGCGTACATGTTACGGACACCAATACACCCGCATTGCTGAGCGATGTGCACGGTGCCAGTGGGGCTGCGTCTCAATGGACAGACGGGGTTGAGGTGGTTAATGCGAGTGAGGTTCGGGTTTGCATTGCGGCGGTGCAGAGGGGTTCCTGGCCTATGTTTGCCCTGGCAGGGGTCTGCTGGTGGCACGGCAATGCTTTTTTTGGGCACTGTTGAACAAATACACACAGAGACTTTGCTCAGAGAGAACTTTCTCACTTTTAGCGCTTGTTGTTCCTTGGGGGGTTTTGGGTTGGGGTTTTTTTGGCTGTTTTTTTTTAAACAAAGGTTTGAGGCGAGCAAAACCTCCCATCTGCAGGGCTCTTTATTAAAAGATGAAAAGCTGGAGTTCACAGGAGTTAGCATTAAGTCACAGTACGCAGCAATCGAAGGTATTCACTGGCTGGGGACTCTCTCTGTTTATTTCAAACACCCTTTATCATTTGGTTGAAAGAGCGGTGTTCTCTGTAAAGCTCTGCCAATTGAAAACAGGATCAGATAATGAAGACTGATGCTGCACTGATGACAGCCCCTCCGATCCTCAATAGGATTTCTCCAAAATCAAAAGACTTTTTTGTCTTATTGTCACACTTGTGGCTTCAAAATAATTAAATTTAATCTTTTAGCTCCAGAAACAAAAATGGAAATCTAAAGCCAGCCCCCCACGTGTGCAGGGGAGACAAAGCAAATGCAAATACGCAGTGGGTGTCAGGGGAAACTTTGTACATTATAAAGGAAAACACTGTCCTTGTGGTGGGTGCCAGCACCCACACCTTACAGTGACCACGTTACTGCTCCCAGTGAGTATGGCTGTGCCCTGGCATGCCCGCGGTGCTTGTCCCATGGGAATTACAGTCAATGCATTATACACCTGTGTACGTGTTGGTTTCGTCTATTGTTTTGGCACTGCTGTTTTCCAGAATCACTTTGAAACATGCCATCTTTTCCATGCCAATCCAAAGTCTAATGTTTCTGGGTCCCTGTGCATGGTGAGGGCCGGACAATCGGACACAGCCCAAAACCTGTGCTGAGCATGGGGCTCCAGTGTCCCAGCTCCGGTGCGGGAGGATGTGGGCTCTGAGCAGGCAGAGATGCCAGTGCTGATGGGCTGGATGACACAACGTCCCCTCCTCCCTTGGTGACAGTGAGCTGTGTTTGATGCTTCAGCATCCGTTTTATGCCTTTTAAAATGCTGAACAAATTTGTTGTTCATCACAGTGGGAGGCAGAGGAATGGAATCTATCGGGAGCTATTTGTACTGTAACTAAAGCCCCAAATTTATGGGGGGGGAGCGTAGCGAGAGGCGACTTTGTCACAGTACGTGGAGGATGGGAAATTGGGCTTTGAGGTTCTGCCGGCTCTTTGAAGCGGCTGCGCCGGGTTCCCGGACTGGGGGCAGGTACAAGGAGCTGCTCCAAGGCTCCGTTGAGCAGCATGGCCCACCAGGGAAGTGCTGGATGCCTGTCAGGAGAGCCGTTAAATCCCAAATGCTATAACTTGATTATTCCTTCTCCGGGTTCCTTTTGACAAACTCCTGCATTCTCAGAGTTACACAGGATTTAGCCCCACGCTGCCTTTCATGTGAATTGTGTGGCTAAACTTGCGTGCAGCTCTTTGGAAATCTCAGAGCCGGCTCTTTCCCCAAGATCGACAACTGTTTCATTCCTCTTGACAGAATACGTAGCAGGAACAAACGCTGCCATTCCTGGAGGAATCTTTTTGGTCGCAGTCTCTATAGCACCTTTAATCTGAGGCTCAAAGAGCCGCTGAAGAATGGCGAGTCCCGTGGTACCTGCAGAAGGGGGATGCTGCTGTGCAGGTTCTTTTTCCCTTCTTAGGTTGATGTAGAAGGAATGGCAAAGGCAGGGGACTGGGTGGAAGGCCACGGTGGCCAGTGAGTACTCTTGGTTCCCTTTCATGAGATTAAGACAAGGTAATTGATCATTGGCTTTGTAAACCCATCTAAAACAGACTCCTGCTGCAACTTCTTCTGCAGAGGATCTAATTGATGTTCAGTTACTTACAATCAGGCACTAGCTGGGTGATGCTGTGTCCTCTGATGCCATTCCCAGGGGTGGCGGCAGCAGGACTGGTGCCAATTTGTACTGGGACTGATTCAGTCTGTGGCTGGGAGCATTAGCAGCAACCACAGCTCATCCACACACCTATGGCTTCTGTTGCCAAACATCATTGCAGGCACATCGAAACGTGTGGTCCAGGAAGGAGGAGCTCCAAGTGCATTTAAATCCGTGGGTCTCAGCTCTGCCTCTGGCAGTGCCACACTTTGGAGTTCTCATAGCTAAGTTCATTTTTTAAGTTCATCTTTGCTCCTGACTTGAATGCTGAATTAACAAACAATTGATTATCGGCTCTGAAATGCAAACCCACCATCTGCTCTCTGAGACGTGCTCACTGGTGGCTGGGGGAGCTGGAATGACACATGTGAAGGATCTTTGCAAGTGGCACAGGGAGCTCAGGGAGAAGCTCCTGCTCTCACAGCCTCTGCCAGAGTGGGTGAGGAACATGGTCTGTCCCATGGGCATCTCTGAATGCGCTGCCTTCATGCTGGTACATGGAGCTGTGTCACCGCATCCCACCATGCCAGTGGTACTGAGGCTGGAGCATGGTCCTGGGTAGTCCTCCATCACTGGCTTCTCGCTCCAGGTACTGATGGTTGGGTTTCCCAAGGACTGTGGCCTGCTGGAGCAGTTTCCCAGCATCCCACATCCCTGTCAGCATCCCTTGCGAGATGTCTTGGTGTGAGTCACAGCAATGGGTGGTTCTTTGTCAGTGGGATGTGCCACCTCATCCTGAGGTGCCTGCTGTGTTCATGGTCAGGTCACAACCCTTCTGTGCCCCCCATTCCCACCAGTGCTCCCATGCCAGCTGCTGTCCTGGGACACGGCCACTTGCTATACCACAGCTTCCACTCAGCACCCACTTCCACTTAGCAACTGCTGAACATGCTGTGACAAATAATCCAGGGCTAAGCTTTCAGGACAGAGGAAATCGTTTTCCTCTTGGTATTAAAGTCGATGCATAATGGAAAGCAGGAAGACGTTTCCAGCAGGAACACGGCCAGCTTCAGTGCATCTCGAGTCCCTTTCTGTCTGCTGAACGAGACGGAGGAGGTTAGAGAAGTCATTTCCTAGAGTTCAGGATTTGCAATTTACATTCTCTAATCTCCCGGCCATTTAGCAGCAGATAATTTGTCATGGTTTGTTTTAGCTGTTGTGATATTGATATTTATTATGCAAATTGTATTTCCTACTACTTATTGTTCTGCGCCCTATGAATACTTAAATTATTATAAACCTTTTTAGTTAATGCAGGTTGCCTGTCGGCTGGTGACTGAGCCGGAGTGGGCTGTGATGTACGGTGCTGTGCAGAAGGGGCTGACCCAGGGAATCGGGGAGAAGCAGGACAGTGGGTGCCTGATGCTGTGAAGGAAAATACAGCTCCTCAGCCAGTCCCTGTTGGGCTCAGGTCCTGCTGGAGAAAGGGGTTTGGTGTCCCAGGCCAAGGGAAGTGCCTTCTCCCAAACTGGGGGATGCATCTGGCTCAGTTATGGGATTGTGGTTGATTATGGTGACCTGAAACTCTGCTCCTGTGGCACTCATTGGGCAGGATGGAGAGTTGTTGGGCATGGCTGTGGAGCAGGAAGGCTTTCCAGCGCGGGAGAGGCTCTGTGTTGCAGTGGTGAGGATCACTGGTGACTGGGGATGCTCCGAGCCGAGCCCCAGAGCAGCGTTTGGCATTTTCTCAGGCTCTGGTGCCATGAAACCGGCGTGGTTTCATGCTCCAGTGTGTGAAAGCTCTTCCCAACCACACGCTGTGACTCAGCGCTCGCCCCCAGTGGTTCCAGCCTTTGGGTGACAAAGTCAAGCTGACATCTCGCTGCCTCCAAGCCTAATGAGCAGCGGTGGCAACAGTGACATGCGCTGCCTTCCCCCACTCATGCTGCTGGTGGAGGCCCTGGTATTCTGGGTGTCGCGGGTGGCGGGAGGACCTGGTCCCTCCTGGCATGGTGGACCTGCAAGGACTGGGCGCTCTGGTCTCCATTGATCAATGCACGGCCAGTATTTGGTGGTTTGCTGCCATCCCCTCGGCTTCAGGCTCAAAACCCCGCAGGAGATCACAGTTTCACGGGGCTGCTGCTCAGTCCCCGCCGCCGCTGCCGGTGCCCTCCGCCGGGGGGTGGCCGGGCTCCCCGGCAGCCGGGGAAGGCTCAACACCGCCTCCAGCGGCCCGGGATGCTCGGGGGGCAAGGACAGCGCCGGGGCCGGGTGGCACCGGGACGAGGTTGCGGGATGTGTGCGGGGAGGAGGATTCCGGGCGGGTGCTCGCGCAGCCCCTCCGCCTCTCGCCCTGTCGGCGGGAGTCGCGATAGGCGGGGGAGCGCAGGGACCGTGGGGGTTTGTTTAGGTGCGGGTTCCATTGTTTGTGCCGCCGCACGGCGCCGTTCTGGGGGGCACCGGCTCCCTCCCGCCTCCCGCTGTCCCGCACCCCGCTCCCGGGGGTCCCAGCGCCCCCCGCTTCCCCGGATCCCGCATCCCGGTGCGCC
>JANHGB010044437.1:41972-54088 GCA_026283785.1 Coracopsis vasa
CGGAGCCGCGGCCGCTATCGCCCCGTTCGGAGGCTCCGGACGAAGCGGGCGTCAAGTGAACGCCGCGAACGGGGCTCCCCGCGTCGGGCTCCCCCAGCCCGGGGGTCCTGGGGAGCGCACCCCGGACCCTCCGCGGCCGCCGAACGCCCGCGCTCCCGGCCAGTGGCGCTGAGCCGAGGAGCCGCAGGAGGGACCTGGGCTTGTAGCCGAGGCTCCGGTGGCAGCGTCCCCCCTTTCGCGGCACTTTACATGGGCAGCGTGTCCCTGGGGAGGCACAAGGCTCCCTTCAGTGCCTCCCGCGGCCGGAGCACCGGGCATCGTTTGCCCGGGACGCAGGGGAAGGAACAAGAGGGCCATTGAGTGGGCTGCAGCAGTTCGCTAATGGGAGAAGGGGGGATAAAGGAGCAGGCAGCTTGGCCGAACAAAGAGCTTTATTCACAGCCGTGTCGTACGCGCTCTCCCGGGCTTCCCCGCTGGCCTGTCTGGTGGGATTGGGGCGGGGGAGGATGGGATAAAGCCGGTGTCGTTCTTATCCCATTCCCTCTCTGCGAGAGATCCGCATCCTTCAGCCGGGGCTTCTGCCCAAGGCTGGCTCTGATGGTGGAAACGACTCCTTCCCTGGTCTTGGAAGTGCTGAAGGGTGACTCTGTTCTCTGAATCCGGCCGTTCCGCAGCCCGGAGCTCCCGTGCAGGGCAGCCAGGAGCGATGGGTGGATGGATGGACACCAGCCATCGGGATCAGCTCCTTCTACCACGCAGGGAAGCTCTCGCATCGCTTCGGTGCAGCTCGCTGGCACCTAGCGGCAGACGCCCAGATGTTTACGTAGTTGCTGTGTTCTCCTCCTAGTTTTCCAGGGAGATATTTGGTGGCAAGGTGCTTTCTGCGGAAGTTGCCTTTGCTTTAGCTCAATGTGTCTTCAGTTTCCCACTGGTTCGACCTGGAGACCTGCTGCTGCGAGATGCCCCAATAAAAACAAAAGCCCTGTTGCAGGACAGCCACCTCCGTGCTTTGTTTTGCTGTCTGACCCTATTAATGCCTCGCCTCCCATGCCGAATCCTTTCCTAAGAGCAGTTTTAACTCCAGGCTGGTGCCTGCGATGGCCGCCTGGCTAATAGCACGGCAGCACGGCACGGAGCAGCGCGGCAGCTTGAGAGGAACAAAAGCAAGGCTGGACGCCACTGCAGACGGCTGCGCCCGACTGTGCCGGAGCTTTTCCAGTGGTGAATTGGGATCGTGATGCTCCCGGGGGAAGATGCCTCTCCTGTGCTCGTGGTGCTCCGCTGTGGATCACAGGATAAAATCCTGGAGCTCCTGCTTTAACGCCGTGTAAGACAGAGCTGCCTTTGCGCCGAGGAGCTCGACATTGTGGTGTTGTTTTTAATCCCCCTGTTTCAAAGCTGTGATTTGTGAGCTCCAGTGGGCTCGGAAGACAAAACGAGCGCCATGGTAGTCACGCCTGGCGCTGATTGCAGCGCTGTCACCGCGTCTCCTGTATGGGCTCTACCCGAGGCACGACAGTGCTAGCGCCGTGTCACCACCGCGAGGTCCGGAGCGGGTCGTGGTGGCTTTGCCCCCGTGTTCACTGGCAATGGCAACAGGCAGCGCTTGGACTCAGTTTAAGCTAAGCCGATAACTCGAGGTGGATCTGTGCCTTTTCGTGGCGCTTTTCTATCTGGTCTCGGTGCTTTACAGTTAATTAAACTTCACAATGCTTCTGCAAAGGAGGGAGAGGGCTGAGGAGCGATTTCAGCTACTATGGAGAGGCGGGCAGCACCAGGGTGGAATGCAGCATCCTCCTGATGGTGCGGAGCAGCAGCGCAGGCACTTCAGAAACAACAACTTCTCAGCCAAAGCCACGGGAGGTGTTGGGAGGCGGCAGCGGCACCGCGCTGCAGCCCGGCCACGGCACAGGCTCTGCATCCACCGACACCACCCCAGCCCTGTGCCTGGACTAGGAACCCCTTGGAGGCAGGGAGGGCTCCTGCCGCAGCTGTGTCCCATCAGGCTCCTTTGTGAACATGGAGCAGTTTCCTTTGTGTGCCCGGCTCCGTTCTCCTGGCATGCCGAGCTCCGGTGTTGACACACACGGTTGCGTTCTGCCTGCACCGCAGCGCCAAAGGAGCGCAGCGAGGCAGGGGCTGGTGAATACAGGGATCCATCTGGGTTGCAGCTTGGACTCATTTGTCTTGCATGTAGGTAGTTGAGCGCAGGTTTATGAGTGTGACAATCTGGCTTGGAAACCAGTGCCAAGGAGGCTCCCGGGGATGGGATGACTGGGGGATGGCTCTGTGCGGAGCCAGGGTGGTTGCCAGCCCTTTTGGTTCGGTGGCTGCTCTCAATGCTTGCTGGCCATGGGCTGCTCCTCTGCTGTGTGTCTGGCAGAGGGGGCTCTGTGCAGGGGGCCAGGAAGAGCTGTGCTCCTCGGGGACTCTGCTTGTCAGTGACTGCTTGCTGTTCTCTTTGTTTGCCTTTCCCTGTCTTTCCTGGTGTGTAAATACAGGCGGGTTCGTAACCAAACAGCTCTGGCTCAGTCACCCCGGCGGCTTGGCGTGCTGTCCTCCGGCCAGGCTGGGGCTAAAGGTGGGTGCATTCAGTTGGCCGTGGTCTCTGCCCTATGGCTGGACTGAAAATGGGTCAGGTCTTTAACACTGCATCTCCCCGAGGCCATCGGAATGAAACGTTTCGTTCAGCCTGGATGTGCCCTCTGTTTAAATGGACCATTAAATGCTCCCAAGGATGTGTTTGCTCAAAAAAACCCTTTCTCATACTGCACATAAGCAGATTTTTCTGGATGCTTCTGTGTAATGCCTGTTTTCCCAGGGATTATTGTCACACTTCTAAAAGGGGTTTTGCCAACCTGTTCCTCTTGTGGTTTCTGACAGCACCTGGCAGTACTTCTGTCTGGAATGCAGGGGCTCCCTTCTGTATCCAAAGTTAAGCAGCGTTCTGTGGTGCAGGGAGAAGGGATTTTAGCAGGCTCCAGGGGCTGCGAGCGTGGCGCGGGCGGGAAGCTGCAGCATTCACTGGAGCTGGAATTCGGCCAGTAAGTAAATACTTATGCAGTGGTTGGAGAGCACAGGCAAAGCTGGACACGCAGCCAGTATCTCTGCCGAGAAACTGGATGCTATGTGGTAAAAACCAACCCAAGGCAAAGTGAGAGTCGTGTCTGCTTCTCTGGGGAGCATCATGCGCTGTTCCCTGGTGCGCTAAATAAAGAGGCTTCGCTTGGCGATGGGGAGGGATCCGAGGTGGAATGGTGTAATTACCGATGGTGTGTTTGTGTTTAGGCTTCGCGGATCAGCTGCTTTGCTGGGCTGTAATTGCGCGCTGAGCTCGCAGCTGCTGCTGTGGTGAATGGGGAACCCCACCACGGAACGCTTTGAAGGTTGGCCAGCGTGGGCTGGGATGCTGCGGCGTGCCCGGCGTCGAGGGAGCGTGCTGCTGGGATAGGGGATGTTTGCCCCTGTGGCTGGGCTTTGTTGAAGGGGAATGCCACGAGGCTTCAATCAAAGCTCTGGTACTTGAACCCAACCCCTTGGCTGGGGTGCATGGTGGTACATGGTGGCTGTGCCGAGACGAGCTGGCATTTGTGGCCAAGCCACCGGCTGCATTTAGATACTGCAGCTTCTAATCTGCAAGGGCAGGAGGAGCCCCAGCTGGAGGGGTGTGGGTCAGGCGAGCTCCTGCAAGGACCCTGATTTCTCTTGGCTTTTTTCCCTATAATAACAGTTCTCCTCCTCCCTGGTGTATTTGCTGCCTGTTGAATTTGTCGGGTTTGCTGCCTTGTGGCACATCAGGTTCTTGCCTTAAGTCTTGTGGCACTGGGTTAGGTGCTTAGGGAGCCCCCCCACCCTGCTGCATGTGGTCAGTGGCTTTCTTGTTCTATTTAAGAACTTTCCTTGGCCTGCACACCCAGTTATTTTCAATCGGTGACATTGCTTGGTGGGGCTGGACCAGCGTGCTGGTTTCACCCTATGGGTTGGGTTTCATCTGTTGTGATCTTCTGAGGTTTAAGAAGTTGAGTATCAAAAACATTCTGACTGTGCTGAACTCTGAAGGTGAGTCTTATCAGGAGACTTGAGTCCCCATTAAGATGCCAGTATAAAGGATCAAAGTGATGCTTAAGCGTATCTCTGCTCAGAAACACAGAACTCTTGCAGGCTGTGGCTTAACTGAGAAATCTCTTTCTGTTTGATCTTTGGGCTGGGTTTTGTCACTGGAATGGCTGGCACCTTCTCGGTGTTGTCCACTTGCCAGCAGTTGCGTGTGATAGGAGCTGTGTTCTGGCAGGTTTTTGATGGGTTTGAGTTGGCATTTTCACCTCTAAATATTGAAGAGAAAATGGGCTCTTAGCAGTGCGTGACAGTGGGCACTTTCTCAAACCCAGGGGCATGTCTGGCGGTGGGAGATAGTTCTGTTGGAACCACACTGCTTCTGCCAGGGCCGGCTGTGAAGCTTGCCCTGAGCACTGATGTTGCTGGCTTGTTCCTTCGCTAGGAGGGCAGAACTATGGCACTTGTGTGATGTTCTTGGGAGTCCTTGGCTAAGCAGTGGGAGCAGTGGGGGGCGGTGAGGAGTAGGAGAATGTGAGTGAGGCTGTGGGAGCCAAGGATGCCTGCAGGGCCAGCATCACCTCCAGAAGTTGTCCTTGGGCTTGACAAGTGTTGGGTATATAAAACCCTGGGTTCAGGTTACAGCAGCACATGAATCTCTGGTCTCCTTGTATCCTTTTTTAGCAGCATTAGTAAGCGCTTGACTGTGATTTATAATCTCTTCAAAGGTCTGCTTGCAGAATGGAAATGTCATTGTGTTCCCCAAGCCATCGGTGGGTCTCTGGGTGGGCTCTGGCAGCGGTGGATGCCATTCACAAAGGTGTGCTTCAGGGCTCGTCTCAAACACCTCAGCCCTCTTCAGCTTGGACCCGAGATACCTCAAAGGCTGATGCAGAAACACTCCTTTTTGTTAGAGCAGTAATGCTGTGCATCCCATGAGCTTTTCCCGGAGAGCATGAGACCAAGCTGGGACTTGGCAGGCTGCAGCGAGAGAGGTCCAAGAGCATCCACTTCATTCTAGCCCTTTGCAGTGCATATCCCTTCTCCAAAGTGTGACAGGGAAGAAAGAAATATGAAGCAGCGCAGTGACATTCCCCTGCTCCCCCCCGTGCAGTAATAGAAATACGAGTCTGAGTCTGCAGCATCAAAAGAGAGATCAGAGTAATCGGATCAAGCATGAGAAACTGCTTGTTGCCGCTTTTCTGTTTTTAAATGAGGCTGCCTGGCAGCTTCCCTCGCAGAGCACTCTTAAATATTAGTGATGTTAAGCTCTGGAGCTGGGGTTGCAGCAAAGTAGGGCTCTGCTGAAACTGGGCTAGGAAGAAAACTTCCTTTGGCAGCTGAGCGTTACGTGTAGCCTCCGGGCTAATACTCAAAGCCGAAGGAGCCTTGTGCCCTCCCAGCCCTTGTTCTGTATCCGAGCAGAGGGATGTTCATCCTTAACTCTGGTTACAAGGAGCATGCTCTCATCTTGTGTGTTTTATCTCTGCAATGCTTCTCTGGGATGCTGATGCTTCTGTGATCCAGAGAAGGCACTGGGGCTTCTCGAAAGCCATTCCCTTCCCTGCTGCCCCGGCATGGAATGGGATTGCTCTGGAGCAACGGCTGCCCTTGGTCTGTTGAAGCTGTTGAGACTGTATGGCTGAGGGGAGAGCTGCTGGCTGTGGTTCATGGCTGGGCTGCAAAGACTTCTCCTCTTCACATGGTTTGTCTCCATGCTGGCTGGAGACCCCACCTGGGCATCACCCCAGTCCTGTGTGGTTGCTCCATGGTGTCAGAACAGTCACCTCACTGCATGGTTGTGAAGCTGCAGTGCCTTTGGTTACACAGTGGTGTTTGCTCAGGTATTTGGCGTGGATTAGCTCACTTGGCTGAGGTTTGTAGGAGAATGGAAGTACCCGTTTCTTTATTCTCCTCAAGCAGAAAGCGATGCTGGATATCATGGGGAGGTGGCTTGTGCTCAGGGAGGACTTTTGTGCTTGGGGGGGACTGTTGTGCTCGGGACTGCTCTGAAAGGTGCTCACAGTGTCTTTTGCATCGTTGCTTCAGGGGAGGGGTTTGTTAGGACACTGATGCAGTTGGACAAGCCCAAGCTGCTCAAGCATACAGGACAAACACAAGCCCTGTACTGCTCCATGGAGACAGGCTGTGAGGTCAGGCAGATAATTCTGATTGGGGTTTTTTGTAATGAAGACCTGAAACGTTTGCATTTAGAGACGTGTGGCTGTAGCCTGGTTTGGTGTGGATTTGCATTTGAAGCTGTTTTGCTTGAAAACATGGTTTGAGGTATCTGTGCTCCTACCACATGCCTTGTTGATACCGTTATCCACCTTGGCTGATGTGGAGGTAGGTCATGCTATTAGCAGCTCAGCAGGAGCAGGGAAGCTCCGCAGGGCTGCCCCTCCTGCTTTCCCTGCTCTGTGTGAAGGAAGCTGCTCTTTTGAGCTGACTCAAGGGGAGACACTGCCATGCGCCACATGGGCTCTATTTAACAAGCAGGTGTTGCTGCCTTGGTTTAGGTGTCAGTGGCTCTTTAAAGACATTCCTGCCTGGATCGCTTCTCCTGCCTGACTCAGGGAAGGCTTTTGGATAACTTGATGTTGCTTGATGCCAAGATCCGGAGCAACACCGGTTTTGTTATCCCTGCCTGCCGGTGACTGGGCTTTGTGGCACTGGGTGGAAGCTGGTTGACAAACACCAACCCGTGAGCACTTGTCATGGAGCGAGCATCGGCCTGGTCCAGCGGGCTCAGGAGCGCTGCTGGGAGCGAGCCTGCTTGCTCGGGATGGGCACAGCAGGAGCTGGAAGCCCTGCCTGCCACGTGAAGCGCTCTGGTGGTGCCGGGCAGAATCTAGGTCGGCCTCACAGCGGCTGCAGCTCCCAGGCACAGTCGTGTTTTTGCCACCCTGGTTTGTCCCGTGCTGCACAGAGCCCGGAGCAGCTCTGCACGGTTCCCTTGCACGTGCTGCCCAATGGGGATCGGATGCGTGGAGGGTGCCGTTTTCCACAGCAGCTGATCCAGCCGGTGTTCCCTGCGGAGCTCACTTTCAGACTGCAGCACAGGATGCCCGTCCTCGGTGCCTGCGGGTGGGTGAAGGGGAAGGTAGATCCCAGCCTGGAGCCAGGCGGTTGGTCAGGTCCCTCTCCCTTGTGATGCCTGCGCAGACTCCTGGTAGGGATGAGGCAGGACCCATGGAATGCGCTCCTGCTTCTTGACTGCGATAGCTGCTGGAGCGTGGACGCACAGATGCTTCTTGTCGGTGTGTAAACCCTGGGTGTAATTTCTCCTTTGTGACTTCACTTCTGGCTTCTGACCTCCATTTTCCAGCAGTTTAGTGGCTGCTCAAAATGAAGACCTGTGCTGTGTTGTTAAGAGACCGTATCTGTGGGGTCACTGTACACAGCCACTTTTCCTGCCGTATCGCGCTTAAGGACCGTTTTCCCTCCTCGTTGCTCAGCTTCTGGTCTGAAAGTGGCTCTGACAGAGACATTGCTCATTAACCTGGTAGGCAGAGCTCCTGAGAGGGACTCCCACGCTGAGGTGTTTGAGCTCCGTCCACATTAACAGCTTCTTGTTCGATTTAAAGGTCTTCTGCTCTTAATCGTTCCATAGAATCTTTAGCAAAAGGTCCACATTTAATCAACTCTCTCCAAATCTATAACTGGCAGGAACTGCTGCTGCAGCATGTGCAGTGCAGTGGCGTCTTCTCTTGGGAAGAGCACAGATTAAAGCGGGATGGATAGGAGATTAACACTGCTCCCTTTGGGCATCTTCAGGGAAAAGGGGGAGAAGCTTGTAGGCAAGAAATGAAGGAAATGCTTGGAGGCAAATCCCTTATTGCTATGTAAGACTATATAGAGCCTTGTAAACAGAGGGTTTATAGCAAAACCAGTGGTGGAGCTCTTAAATCACTCTGGAGAATTTCAGGTGCACAGTTACAGGATGACTGTCCCCTCCAGGCTCTCTTTGGTAAACTGGATCTCCGATGATAACCCAACGTGATGTATGTAGAATGCAGCTCTGGAAGGTGCCTGTGCTTTGTCAGCTGAAGCTGTCATCTTTTCTGGGAGGGGTGTTGAGGTAGGGTAGCACTGTTGATCGCATTCCTGGCTGAGATGGGGCAGGTTGTCTATAGTGGGAGCTCTCCTTACGGAAGATTTCAGTGTTTTCTATAGAATGGCTTTTTCTTTCATTCTTTGCCAGGACAAACACCTCATGGGCTACCCGCTGTACTGGCAACCCACTACTCATGCACCATGCCCCCCAAATCTATCACAGCAGCAGCAGTGCCCCTTTGAAGGGTCTTTGATGTGACTCTGCCTTGGTTTCCTGTGATGGACAGGGCTGCTCTGGGTGATAACAGGGGCTAGGGTTCACTGTGTTGCAGGTACCTTGCTCTGCCATCCTCTCTCCAATGTTGTGTATAAATCCCATCCTTATGCAGGGAGTAGCTTGAATTATCCCATGGTAGATAAATAAGGATTAGTAAGCTATTTTAAGGCTGGGCATCTGGCTCTTCCTCTGGAGAGCCCAGTAGACTGCCTGATGGAGTGGGCGTCCGCTGCTCGTAGGGATGAGAGGATTTCACACTGGAATTAATGGGGACATTGGTGGGTGTGCACAGATGAGGGGGACGTTGGTGAGAAACAGTGTGGATTGTTCCTGCTTCTCCTGGGTTTCACTGCCCAAAGAACGATCATTGGACTGCAGAACGTCACTGAATTCACTGAGGAAGGCTTTGGAAGAGCAGCTCCTCTTTGCCATAGATAAAATGTCTTTAAGAAATCCGTGTCCATTAACGATGCAATGCAATCCAGTGTGGAGGTTTTAATAACGTGGTGTTTTTGTTGTGGCAAAAAATCAAATTACTCACAGAGTAACTTTTCCTTTATGAAGGGCTAGGAAATCGCTCGCTAAACCTCTGGAGAAGTTGCATTTGAATGAACCAGCTAGAGAGTAATTTCTGTCACTTTAATAAGCATAATAAAGCGGAATGTCTTAGGGGGTGAAAAGCGCCTCTGAAATTGGTATCTTTTCATTTTAAATTGGTTCCTGGGATTTATGAGGGATTCAAAGGCAGATGGAGAGTGGAGTGCTCCGGATAGGTATTGAAGCAACTTGTCCTCCTTTTCCTGGGGAATACATGGATCCTGCAGAAGAGAAGCCGTGCTCTGAGCAGCTCTTGCGCCTGGATTATGGCTGGTGTGGACCAGGGCAGGTAGCCCTGGTTTCCTGTTGCCTTCAGCAGTTTTGAGCACCATCGGTTCTTGTTTCTTGCTGTAGGTGGTTTTGTATGCTCAGTCTCCTCCTGGAGTGGCTTTTTTCAGCCCTCGTTTGTCCGGATTATCAGCATGCAGGGGCGAGCTGACTTGTATTTACATGATTTAGTTGTAAATATGGTAAGTGTTGATAGATATTGTTGTCATAAGTGCTTACAGCTACTGGACTGATTACTGAATTTCTTATGTGAAAATCTGTACAGGCTCTGCATACCAGCAGCTTCCCGAGGGAAGTGCGTGCAGCGAGCCTGTGGTTTCCATGTGGAAATGAAGCCCAAGATGTGGCTGGAGTGGGTGAATTTATTACATGAGGAAAGCGTGGCTGGGTATTGTGTGGTGCAGCTGGGGTTCCGAGCCTGTGACAGAGGAAAACCACAAGGTTCCTGTGTTCTGTGGGAGCAGATGCCACTGTGGAGTAGGGTTTTTTGGGACAATGCATGTAGGAACCATCTGTGAGGTTGTACACAGGGGCTTGGGGTGAGTAATGTTGGTTGGGGCCACTGGGGTTGAAGGCGCTAAGGCATTATTTACTGGGAGCTGCTTCTTAATTGCCTCACTGCTCTGCTTGCGCTGCTGTTATTTAAGAGTATCATCTGCAGGATGCTTTACGGACCTGCCTGCATCCCTTACGTTTCAAAGGAGTATTTCTGGGAAACATCTCTCCAAATGCAAAAAGCCGGGATTTGTGTGGATTGCAGAGGGCTCTCTGCAGCCTTCAGGCAGGACTTTATGTTTCTAACAATCTTTGCTTCTTGAGCATTCCACCAATGGAAGCAAAGATGTGGGGGGTCTAATTTGAGGTTTTGAGGTCATGTAAGGTGGGAATGGTTATAATGTTAAAGAACACACAGGGAGGAGAAGCAGATTGTGTGCAGCGCAGAGGGAAGGCATAGACCTGACTGGTTGTGCAGCAACGTGGAATTCCTATGGCCTGGAATAGTCAAAGTTTGTAATTGACAAGGCAGCGGGTGGAGATGCAGCTGGTCCCTAGCTGCCTAGCTAGGGATGCTGGATTTAGGGCATGGGTAGGAAGTCTTTCACTGCCCCAATGCACTTTACCATGCAATACTAACATTTAAAGGCCTGTGTGTCTCGCTGTGGCTTGGGCTGTGCGGGAAAACCTGGAGCTGCATCCCAGTTCTCCCGCACTGTTTTCTCTTAGCAGTGCTGTATGTGTGAAATGGGAAGCAGCGCTTCATGCCCGCTGCTTGGTGGA
Source organism: Coracopsis vasa (assembly GCA_026283785.1). Taxonomy (NCBI): domain Eukaryota; kingdom Metazoa; phylum Chordata; class Aves; order Psittaciformes; family Psittacidae; genus Coracopsis; species Coracopsis vasa. The sequence goes on from JANHGB010044437.1 coordinate 52,522, forward strand.
TGTATTCCTGGGTTTAGAGCTGCCTTCTCAGAAGCATAGATGAGTTGGAAGGAGCATCCATTCCCTCCCAGGCAAAGCCTGCCCCCTTGGTGGGAGATGGAGTGGCTTGTCTGTGTTTGAGCACTGTTTGGCAGTTTGTTCCCTTGCAGCTCCTCAATCCAGGACTGTTTTGCCTTAAGGGGGGAAAACCAGAAAAAATCTCCTCTCCTGGGGTTGGGAGAATAGGAACCGTGGTACTTAGTATGGGCAGTGTGAGCTCTGCGGAGTCACACATCCAGATGGATTACATGAGGAACTTGACATCTTGTTTAAAAACAAATCATTCATTATGTAGCAATGAATAATCAAGCATTACAGTTTCATCTCTGGAGGTTCCTTTTTTTGGTTGGAATTTTGATAGTTCAGTAATTAAAAGCTGAAAGCTATTACACTGTCTACATGTTGATCAATTGGTAATTAAAAAGTTGATGATAGATATGGTATTTCATGGGACTGGTTTGTTACGATCAGATTTCCTTGGTGTGTTTTGAAAATTGTCATTTAGCTTGGCACGTCAGGATTTTCAATATTCATGGACTATTTGACTGGAATTTTATAAATGCCTTTCGATTATCACAATTTGCATACAGTAATTTAAAGTCACAGGATCCTTTAGGTTGGAAAAGACCGTTAAGATCATCAGATCCAACCATTAACGCAGCACTGCCATGTCCACCACTAAACCATGTCCCTGAGCATCTCTGCTCCAGCACTTTAATGTCTTTCTTGGAGTGAGGGGCCCAAAACTGAGCACACGATTCGAGGTGCAGCCTCACCAGTGCCCAGTACAGGGGGATAGTCACTGCCATAGACCTTGTAAGAGCCATTCAGCTTCAGAGTCTGTATCTGATGTTGAAGTGCTAACTGGGATAGAAGGGACTCTGGGGCTGCTGTCTTGACTCAACCACCTGCATTTCCCAGCAGCGGTGGTTCCTCAGGCTGGGAGTAGGTTGGGTCATTGCATGAGCATCATGGCCCAGGCACTGCCCTGATGCTGTGCCCTCTGCAAGGTGTTCTATCAAATGCGTGGGTAGGATTCTTAAGGGATTTGGGAATCATAAGTGGAAGAACTCTCAAAATACAATGTGATTTGCATTGGAGAATGTTGTCCAGCTGGATTAGCAAAGGGACAGACAAGACTGGTGAGTCCCATGATTGGAAAGCAGAGTGCTGCGTGGCAGTACCAGAGCGGTGAGTCGCATGGGGCACCTTGATCTGCCTTAGCACCTCCTGCTTCCAGAGCTTTGGCTGCTCTGCCCATGAGTATTTTGAGAAGCCTGTGGGCCTGCTGAGCCCCTTGCAGTGAGGGAAGCTTGGAGACAAGTTTGATAATACAATCAGGGGTGAAGCAGTGCAAAATGAAGGAAAACTGTGTTGGTAATGGCCTCCGTGATGGAAGATTCATTGCTTCAGGAGTCTAATCTGAGACCAAAATGAAGCGCCAACCTGACACTCTGCAGAGCATAATGCAAGATTTACTGCTCTGCCACACTCCAGAGATTAAAGCCATAACAAACAGCCACCCTCC
>JANHGB010044439.1:0-15700 GCA_026283785.1 Coracopsis vasa
TGTTCTGTCCCAGCTCCCCTCTCCCAGCAAACCCCACAGGGCTCTGACCCCATCAGTCCAAGAGGCTTGGACTGCTCAGGCAGCTCAGGAGGGCATTTGCTCATCTTGTTCTATCCCGTTCCTTTCTTGCTTCATCTGCTGGGCTGTTCATTAACCACCCATGCACTGGCCCAGTACCAGCTCCCCAACACAGGGCAAATAAGCCCTGGCTCAGCTACCAAGAGCCTGCCCCAGCTGCAAGCCTCATCCTTACATGCTGGAGCCACTGCAGATGCAGCTCTGCCTCCCTCCTGCAGACCCTGGCTCTCCGCGGCAGGATGGGTCCATGTTGATGGAAGCCACAGCAGGGAGGAGCCCCAGCCTCAGCCTTTGCTCTTCATGTTTGAAGCACAATGAAGGAAAAGAGGGAGAGCCAGGCCCTCATTCCCCCTAGGAACAGCACTGCCTGTGCCCAAGGAGAACTTTGGCTCCATCCATCAGTCTCTTGTCAGGTGAGAGGGACCCTGGGGCAACAGCTACAGGCAGCAAAGGGGAAGCCATGCTCTGGCACTCCCCCAGCCTTGCTGTCCTGGGTGACCCAGAGCAAGGTGCTAAACCAGTGTGTGGCTGCTCAGTGCAGAGCACGGGCAGCTCTGCAGACACTCACAGCGCTCCTTCCCCTTCCCCTCCACTCTGCACTGCCATTCACCCAGGGACCATCACCTCCCCGCCTGGCTTTGGTGAGGAGCCTGGGCTGGCTCGGAGACCCTGGGGGAAGGAGGAGGGAGACCATCAGTGTGAGCACCCACTCGCCATTCCTCAAGACATTAGACCAGAAAGAGGTCAGATTCCTCCTCTGCACACAGCATTTGCCAGGGGCTTATTTCCAAGCTGTTCTCTGCAACCAGGGAAGTGAGAAACCTACATTTTCAGCAGAAGCTGATGCTCTGCTCTCCCAGAGTTCCAGGAGAAGAATAAACCCAACAAAGAGCTGCGAGCAGTGGCCTCTTCCTCTTTATTTTGAAGGAGGCTTGAAATCCAGCTCTGCAGGTTGCCTCTCTTCCTCTACTTTGGGGAACACTTGGCAGCCAAAATGCTTGAGGACAGCCAATGCTCTCATTAAGTGCAAGCAGATGGGGGCCTGGAGCTAGCAGCTTTCCCTTACATCGGGAACAGAGGTCCCAGTTTGCTCCACGTATACTTGCAACCACTGCAAGGAAGGCTCCCAGACGCAGCTCTTACCTGAGACAGCACACGGGCAGTGCTGCTGTGCTGTACCTGCTCTGTGTCGTGCCACTCAGGACATTGTGGGAGGGCATAGGGCCATTCCTGCATCACCAGGGGCTGCATCAGAACCGATGTTCATGGGGATGGAGACAGCTCTGGGCACGAGCACCTGAAAAGCAGCGTCAGAGTCCCAGGGTCAGCTTGCACCTCCTCATGGAGCTGACTCCCTTCCCTTTGTGCTGCCTTCACAAAGCCTAAAGGATGCTTTTTCTTAATACATTTGTACTAATGTTGCAGTCTTTTTAAACGTCCAGCTCTTTAATGTGCATCCAGTTACACAATTGGCTGTGACTGGATTTGGTGTCAGCCAGTCCCACATTGCAGTTTTAGAAGGGTTGGGTTTCTTGAACTACAGGAGATACACAGGGTTTAATGGAAGAGGGGAGGGAGGATCTCACTGCCATGACCACTGTCCTGGTTTCAGCTGGGAGAGTTAATTTGCTTCCTAGTAGCTGCTGTAGTACCGTGGGGCTTTTTTAATCCAGGACAACCACTTACGTGTAGACAAAACAGATACATTTACATAACAAACAATGTTTTCAAACACATCATTTTTTCCTTTTATGTTCAGAAGGAAAACTGCCTGGAGCTGCACAGTCCCCGTGCGTGCATCTCACACTATCATCATCTGCGCTCTTAGGAGTTTGAGCTCATTATAAAACTCTCTTTCAACTCCATTTGTAGAATTGTCTTACCCAAAAAGCCACTCAGCTGTGGCCCTTTGTCTATTCTATGGATGGGAAACACGACCTTTGGTCACAGTGCTGCTTTTTGTGGCGTTTGGACTCTGAATAAAGCAAACAGTGATTTATCCCACTGCCAGCATCACCCCAGCTTTACAGAAAACCATGAGACAATAAAGCCCAGAGAAAGTGGTGCAAGATATTTACCTGAACCTGGCAAATCACAATCCCTCAACTCTACATCTGGCCAGTGGCAGTGCTGTGAAAGGAGCTAGGCACCAGCATGCTCATGGCAGGATGGGGACCTAAAAGCAGTGACCACCATGCAGGGCTTTGCCCGATCAGACTCAGCACATGTGAGGTCAGATGAGCAATTCAAGAGTGATGCTGTGAATACTGTGCCTGTGATGGATCACGGGGCAGTGCTGAGGGACTGCGCTGTCTCCTACCCAACACACTGCCTAACCTGGTGATTGTCACCTGGCTCCACAGCCAGACCTCCTGTCCAAGCGGAGATGGGGCTGCTTCCAAGGTACACATGGAGCAACACTGCTGGAAGAAGGTCACTGGCTCCTTCATACCCACTTGGACCAGCTGAGAAACCTCCTGCTTGTTCCTGACAGGGCAGGAGCAGGCAGCGTGTCCTGCAGTCATGATGGAGAAAGCCTCAGGCCATGGTGCACATTGCCCATCTCTCACCCTGTCACATCCCTCACTCCCTGCCTGAGCTTTCGCTGCCTCTCCCCCTCCATTACACACATTAAGAGCACAGCTTATCCTGTTATGGCTGGTTTTAATCCCTGAGCAGTTTGTATAGCCATAATTCTCTCCCTCTCCAGCAGAACAGCCTGTGTTGAGCTCTCCAACAGCATGTTGTTAATCCAAGCCTGGTCTCCTACCCCTCCTGCCCGTTGGCAAGATGAACATCGCAGCCTGTGCAATGCAGCACCCTCGCTCTGCCCCTTCCCCATGCAGGCATATGAACAGTTATAGACTCCAGGGACTCCAAAGCCCCCCAGCCTTGTGGGGCAGCTCCAAGGGCACAGCGGATGATTTCTGCCTCTGACAGCAGGTAACACCATGTCCTGTTCCTCTAATGCTTGTGCTATTTGGGGTCCACGCTGAGCCTGATGCTCTAACTGACCTCTAGATGAGGCTCAACCCAGCAGAGATACAATTCTCAGGGCATGAAAAGTCACTTGAAACCTCCATCAGAGGAATGCCATTGATCTCCAGCACCACACACAGTGGCAAAAGAGGGCATTTGGTGGGAGAGAGACAGACAACCAGGCGGTGAGGCACGACTGCAAGCAAACCACCGGCTACATATGATCCCTTGCCAAATTCCTTGCTGTTACAGGAGCCAGGATCTTGCTCTGCTCTGCTCCTCTGCCATGGCACACAAAATAGCTCCAGCTCTTGCACTGTTATTTCAGTGCTTCAGTACAGCACCGTGCCTGGGCACTGCAGCATGTGGAGGGACCTTCTGTGGATGCTTCCCAGCCTGGTGCATACAGCTGTCGAGAACAGGACCTGTGATCCACCTTGCTTCTCCCAAGGCAGCTTTCCCCTCTGTGCTCTGCTCTAGGTTGGTGCTGGAGACCCAGTGAGCTCCAGCCAAGGCACAACATCAACCACAAAAAGATGAGAGTGTTGGCAACTTTTAGTTGAAAACTCCTCCTTGAGGACTGGGTGTAAGCAGGCAGTGCCATCAGGTTTCAAGTGAGGTTGATCCCCTGGCACGTTTCTGTGCAAGCAGTTAAAACATCAGGGCCCATGTGAGCAGAAGCAGGAGGACCTCACAAGGAGCAGTCTTAGAGTCACCACAGAGCAGGCCCTGAGGCATTGCACCCTTACAATGGAGGCAGCAAGAAGTGAAACCTTTCCCAGTGGTGTCCCTCCCATGGTCTTTGCTGGAGGTTCCCACTCCAGGCCCGAAGGTGACCAGATCCTCCTCAGAAGGGTCTAATCCCTCATTACAAGATGCTGGTTTGCATCGTCCCACATGAAAAGCACCCAACTCTTGCCTCTGCTCCCATTACACCTTAGGAAACAAAGCATTAGACATTTCACAGCGCTGTGTTACGGCTTCCAAACACCTCAGTAACCAAGACACAACTGGAGACCACGATGATCCCCTGCTTGAAAAATAAGAAAGCCAAAAACCTTGCTGTTACATTTCAACAGTTGAATGCTTACGGGTGCATTAGGCATTAGGGGCATTAGGGTGCATTCAAAACAAAGCAGTTGCCTTTTTCCTCTTCCTGCCTGAGCTGTATCTGTTACTAATTCAGCACTGAAGACCCCAGCTCTGCTTTCCAGCCAGTCTGACAAATGCAGCTGGAATGGCCATGGCCCATCCTGCTTCAGCTCTGTCACACAACTTAGCGCTCTGCTCAGTGCCCTCTGCTTTCTTCCTACTCCTTCTTACTTCCTACAGACCCATTGTAGCAGCAGCACTGGCTGGCTGGAGAGGCAGCGCTCAGGTGTATGGGTTATGCCCCATCTCCTGCAGCATCTCTTCTCCATCCCAACCAGCAGGAAGGTGACAGCTTCCCACCAGTGCACATCCTGCATGGGGTATTTCTGCTGGTTCACTGCATTTGGTTGAAATCCTCCTGATGCAAACCCTCCCAAACACCAAGGGAATTCACACCACAGCTGACCTGCATCACTAAAGGCAACCCAAGGGACCTGCAACAGAAGTCTGATGTCAGATGGTGAATTTCCAGCTCTCTACCACATGTAACAGCAGCAAATACAGCATTTAGGTCAAGAGGTCTCCCAATCACAAGGTTTATGCTTTGAATTGCTAATATCTCCCAAAACATCATTTCCAGACCAAAACTTTCCACTTCAGATCTTGGCCTATAAGGAAAAAATATGGCAGGGTTCTAAGGAAAGGCAGCTTAGCCTTTATCCCCACGAGGGGAATGGAAATACAAACACATTCCCTGCTGCTAGAAATGTTAATGGCTCTGTTGTTGTTTAACTTCCTGTACAAGAGAAGCTAAAGCTCAGTGTGCTCCGTGTCCTTTAAGGGGAAAGGTGGGAGGCTTGTGGATATTTCAAAGTTCAGCTCCCATGTAAATGCTTACAAAGGGAGCATTCCCAAGCTGGCAGACAGCAGGACTCCCTCAACAGCACAATAGCACATCCTGTCCCAGCAAAAACTGTATCCTACACATGTTAAGTCAATAGTTTAAGCCTGGGATTGAGGGCCAGCAGATCTACTTCCCAAGACCCCATTAGGTCAGGGTTTGTTGAGAGAGAGGGAAGAGAAGTCTTTGTCCCACTGGGACCAAGCATACAAACAACACAACCCTCTTAGCGCATGGGCCCTTGGTCTCCATCTCTTTACAAACCAGGAGTAGATACCCAAACACAGGTTCTCACTTACTCCTGTGTGCAAGGAAAGGGGAGCAGGACCATCAGCAACCGTCCACGTGAGCGGGCATTTACAACCCTGTCATCCAAGGGCTAAAAACCCAGATGTCAAAGCTGCAGGTGGGCTTCACACTGCACTGTCACCTAAGTGCGGGTCCCCTCATGCGTTACAATGAAAGATCCTTCAGTTAAGCAGCAATCCTTAAGAAGTGACATAAAACCTTTCTGTATCTGGTAGGGAGCAAGTGGCACAGGAGATGCCTCATTCACTGTGGGTGGGTGATGTGGGGCACTCACACTGAATGAGCTGCACTCTTAAATGACCACTTAGACTTTGAGCTCAGAGCCAAATGTCATTTTAATTCTATGGATACAGAGGTGTCACAGAAGCAGCATCTCTCTCACTGGCTCATTCCCTTGCCATTTTCCAAGCAAAAGAGTAAGCAGCTGCCCACAAAACCTGAAGCTGAAAGATGCCACCAGTCAGCCTTGCACCAGGAAGCTGGGATGATGATGTCCCCAGCTAACCAGGTGAGCGTGGGTGCACAGCCCCAGCATGGCCATGCAGCACTGACTGCTCCTGCCTCTGCTTAAAAATAACCTGGGGGAATTCATTTAGGAAGGCTGCAATGCAAATGTCTTTCACATGGCTCAGCCTCCCAGCTGGGTTTTAAGCTGCTCTCTCCAAAACTCACTTTGCCAGTGGATTCTTCCCATCCTTTCTCCTCCTTCTTCCATTAGAGAAGTACTGCAGGTAATTACCTGAGCACCCTGAGGACCCAGCTGCAAGCACAAAGCCCTGCTGTGCTGGACACAGAGGAGCTGCTGTCTGAGAGACCTGACAGACAAAAGGAGCAAACACCTTCCACCCTTCCAAAAGGGACAGTGGAGAGGGGGGAATAACTTGGTTAGTACGTGAAAGAAGGTTGCACCAGCCATAAAAACCAAACGCAATTCTTCAGGTTCAGCTGTAGCCCTGAAACCAGCCCATTCAAACCCACTAAAAACCTCAAGTTTTGTCTTTGTCTTTCTCCTCCAAGAAGCTGAACTTTTCCTTCCCTGCTGCTAGAGGCAGGAAAGGAGTCCTGCTGCATTGTGGAAAACACATCACCCGTTTGCCATCCTATACAACTGATGAGCAGCAGCGGGAAGAGCTCACTCGTCTCACAGCAATAGTCAAGGTAACACTGACCTAACTCTTGGCTTCTTGATGCTTTGTTCCTCTTTCTCAGGGTCAAATTAACATCTCTTTCTTGGTACTGAATATTCGGCCTTGCCCACAACAAGCTTGTCTTTATAATAACCTCCCTGTCAAAGCATGGGGTTCTCTGGCCTTCTGAGGCCATGCATTTTATAAGCAGGCTGTGTCCCACATGAAGTCACATTTCCTTTCCTTTCCTGAGATGTATCAGAGCGACCTTTTTCTTATGCTAAGGGAAACAGAAAAGGAAAATGGGATGGGGCTGTTTTGGCTCAAGTCTGAAAAGCTCAGTTTCACCTTTGTACATCTGTGAAAATGAGGGGGTTTTGAAGTCTGAATTCTGTCTTGGTTTAGGATACTTGAAATTCCTCTTCTGTCATCCAGCCTGAAGAGACCTTGAATGCACTTCTCGAACTAGGATTATAATCAGAAATTCACCATATGCCTGCACAAATCAGGGCTTTTGTTTGAACCCATTCGTTTAATCCCTTCCCTATCTCACTGTGCTTAGTTTTGGAAAGAGTCACTCCAACCGGAGCAACCCCATTCATGGTTACAGTCCTGGCCAATTTCAGCGAGTTGGATTGACCCATCTCAGGTACTAACCCAGACAGAGCTGGTCCTCATCTTAACATCTTCAATTAACAAAGAGGACCTGAACACAGCATCACATCACAGCACCCACTCCAACACTTCCCCACCCCAGCGCTCCAGGCACCCACGTTCCTGGGCACAGTGCTGCAACCCAAGATAGTTCGGGATCACATGTCTATAGTCCAGTCCCTTCCCAAAGTGCCAGCACACACTTGCTGTCACCAGAGCCCTGCCTGGCCCATTCCTGCAGCAGAGGAGAAAGAAGCTTTGAGCAGAGGGAGCCGGCAGGGGAGGATGCGAGATGGCACCGGAGCCATGGCAGGCACACAGCTGGAAAACCAGGAATGCTCCCAGCACAAGCGAGCCTTGTAGCTGGGACTTCTCACAGTGCAGGGTGCTGTGATCTGGTAGTAAAGGTCATTAAAGAGAGTAACCACACAAGAGCTCTCCTGGCTCCAGAGAGGTCGGTGAGCAGCAGGAGGCAAGGTGCGAAGGGCCTCTGGTGAGGGTGCAGGGAACGCACAGACTGACAAAGATTGTACTGGAATTTTGGGTTTCAGTGCTAAATTAAACCCCAAACCAGCACCGGTTTGTCCCTCACACAGCCCGGCGTTTGAAAGTAACTGCTCCACACCCAGCATGGATGCAATCTCAGCACTGAGACCCCATGGATAGGATGCTGGCAATGCCACCAGTGGAGCCCCCTCCCTACCATGCCAGAGGGAAGACTGAAGGGAATGGGCTGGACTGGGAACCAGTAATAACCTGTCCTGCAGCATGGCACTGAACCCCGGGGAAGCACTGCCCAGGCTGCCCTGTCTGGCGTGGAGAGGGGGGCAGACTGCTGAGCCCTGGGGAGCAGGAGGGGTCCCGTGCTTCCTGCAGGTGGTTCTGCAGCCGACCACATCAAAGGGAAGGTCAGCGGTGGCAATATAGGGCCTTGAGAGGGGAGGAGGATGAGCAAGTGAAAGGGATTGGGGAGAAGCTGGGGGAGGGGAGGACAGACACAAAGGAGCAAGGCTGGACTGGGAAAGGTAGCAAATAGAAAGGACAGACTGGGAATAGAGCCTGATCCCTGCTTATCTTTGGGTCCCTGCCTTGCCCTGCTGTCTGATCCTCCCAGGAGGATGCTGGAAGGCCACCACACACCCTCCCCAGAGCAGTCCTTCAGCTCAGAGTGAATAAGCCTCCAGTGTGCAAAGAATCAAAGCTGGTGAAATCGGGATGCTGGCTACTATTGTTTGCCTTGGGAATCCGCATCACTTACTGCTTCCCAGCCTCTCCCTTGCGGAAGCAGCCTTATCCACCTCTCTTGCTCCCGCTGTGTCCCCGCTGATACCCTTCTATTCTTCTCTGCAAGTTTCCTCACCAGCACATACACAATGTTACTGTGAAGGGATGTATACACGCACACATGCCCAAAGAGCGCATTTCCAAGGTTATCAATCTGTCAATACCTTCCCTTTTCCCAACCTGCCCAGGATCCGAGCGGGAAACAAGTCCTAGTCATGGCCTACCTTCCGAGTCCACCAGGTCTGAGACGCGGCCGCCAGGCTTCAGGAGCGGGGACTGGGGCTGCCTGTGAATCAGCAAAGGAGTCCCTGTGACAAGGATGCATGCTGAGGCTGGGCGCTGCTGCCTGCACGCTCCCTGCCTCTCCTCCTCCACCGACCGCGCTGCTGTGTTGCTATGCAATCACATCACCAGGAGTAACAGCATCCCTCCGAGCCTCCAAAGAGACACCCTTGACTCGGAAAACGCAGGATGAACAAGGACAACCCCACAAAGTGCCCGGCCCTTTGGAGGTCTCCTTGGCCAGCAATCGATCCAGAGGAGGGGAAGGAGAAGAGTGGAGATGCAAAGACAGACACAGGAGGAGGAGACAAAACACACATGGAAAGGGAGAAAGAAAAGGGAGGGGGAGAGAAACAGAGATGCACAAAAGGCACTGTGGTCTGACCTGCAGAGACCTGCCACAGGCTGCTGGGCTCAGACACGCTTCCCGCTGCTTGCCGACATCTCCCCATTGCCTTTCAGGACTGGTGGCTCTCATTTTAGGTTAGATACAGCCATGAGTGTGCTGGAAAATGCCAGACACATTCCCCTCCTTTAATAACAATCTGGGTGTCTGGTGTATGCTTTAATAATTTAGAAATAGCCCATTTAAAAATTAAAGTTAAGGAGCAAAATAGGATAATAATTTCATTTTGGATGTGCTTACTATTCCCCTCAGGAAAGAAGGATAAGTAAAGGCAGAGGCAGTTCTCCAAGCTGGGGAGAAATCCTGATCCAAGATCTTTTAAATGTCAAGGTATCTCATTACAGTTCATGAAAAAGAGAAGGATTTGAGCTCGTAACTTGGCTGGGGACAGAGGCAGACCTGGAATTAGGATTTCAGTCCATACATAACAGTTTGCACTTGTTCAGATCATTCCACCCGGGGATTTCAAACGGCTCAAGGTGCCAGTGATGTTATAACACAAAAAGAGATAAATGACTGGGTCAGAAAAGGGATTCAAATCTGATCCCAGCCCTGTGCTTTAGCCATGAGACCATCTCACAGCCTCTCCCTGGGAAAATTAGAACTTGGGAAACACCAGCGTGGTGCTTGTCAAAACACCCATTAATGAGCCTCAGCCCTTCTTTTCCCAGAGCTGACAGACTGAAGATGTTCATTTCCTACTCATACAGTCATGGTCTACAGGAACATCACCACTGTTTCCAAAGGTTGCCTGTCTCCATCCATTTATTCCTCACAAACAGTAGGTCGGGTGTACCTCGATGCAGGTTCATTGCCAGTTTTGGGACCCTAAGAGCAAAGCTTTCTAATCCTACGCCACTGTTGGAAGGTGGATGTGGGCAGATCAAAAGCTTTCCTAGGTCACCAATTTAAACCTGGAGAAAGAAGTCAAAATGTAGTTCATCTTCAGTAAAACACAATTTGAGAGGGTTCCCAAGAAACCAGTGTGCTCCTCATGGTGGTACCCACTGACACTGGGGAACCTCTCCTTTCATCCTAGGTAGGTGAACCAGGAGCAGAGCCCATCAGCACATAGTGATGTAAGATGCACAGAAACCTCAGGCACCTACACTGAAAGAAGCTTTTTTAAATAAAGACCTCTTTATAGCTGGTTCCAAAAGGACTGATGCTGGATACTTCAAGTACCAACCCAAGAAGATGCTCTCACTCCACACACCTTCTGCTTTTAAAAGCTTCTTCAATAGCTTCTGCTTCCACCACAGCTGTACTGATGCAACAAAACTCATTCTGAAAAGCTGTATTTGGACCAAAAAGAAATCTGGATTGGAAGACAGAAATGAGCAGGGTCTCTGCTGGGCTATTTTCGTGCATACACATAAATAATACATCCTAGGTTAAGTAAGGAGAGTGAAGGGAAAAAACAATGCTGGAAGGGATATCCAGCAACTCCAAACACACCATTCTGCAGAGATACATGACCAAATCCAATTGCAGCATGCATCAGTCGCCAACAGTATCTATAAGGGACATGACAACATGGATAAACAACGGGAGCACCTATCAAGCCAAGTTGCACACGCACATGAGACAGTCTTCAGCACAGAGACATGAACAGACAGGACAGATCACAAAACCAAGGTGCTTTGCAGTACATGCATCCTCAATTATTGATAGTTTGGGGACAGTAAAACTCAGCAGGAAAAAGTCTCTCATGTCAGTTCAGTTTACATTTTGAGACAAACCAGAATCTCTGGGGAAAGAGCTGCTTCCGTGGCTGAGAGCATCTTCCCGAGTCTCCCAATACTTTCTGGTTTAAGGATATAATTAGGACAAACAGCTGAGCAATTCAGAGCTCTGAGGAAATCAGGGAGACAAACTCAGATTTGTGATAAACACAGCCTTTCACAGAACTACACCTTTTTTAAGCGTATGGGATGGCTGAGGAGACAGGATGCTAAATTCCACGTGCTTTGAGTTCTGAAGAGAACTTAAGTCCAAAAACTTTCCCAAGGAATTTCAAAAACCCAACTTCCAGAAACATGGTGGTACCTGCTGTCTGCCGTTCCCTAACAGAACATTTCAGTGTCAAATATGTACCTTGCTAGCAAAACTATCGCTACCTACCCAACAGGAACATCTCAATATGCACAATGCTAAATACAGTGTACAGACATACAACAGGTAAAAATCAAGACAGGTTTCATAAGGCACGGGCATGATTTTGAAGTCAGATTCAGGTTTACACCAGAATCACTCCCTTTAAAACACTGAAGTTTAAACCAGTTTAACTCATTGAACCAGCCTCCAGTTTACACTTGCGAAATCAGAACCAGCCACACTGACCGGACATGTGAAGTCACAAAATGAGGAATGCCCTCAATACAAATGCCTTTGCTGGGAACGACTGGTGAACACTGTGCTATATGGAGATACACTAACAGTGTTTGTAGTTTGAAAACCTCACAGAGCTAGAAGGGCTATGTTTGACCAAATCACTTGCAAGCAGAACACCCATAACACCAAGTACCTTGCATTAGCAGCCAATAAAACCATGAAATAAACCCTAGCATTTGCACCTCCATCACAGGACTTCTGGTGTGAGTACAGGTAACGGCTCCCGCTTGTGCTTTTTCACTTCTCATAACCTCCCACCCATGAACTTTCTCTTCTAAAGAAAGTCTTTATTGCAGAGAACTGTTTCCCAAAACACGCACACTCTCTCCCCTCCAAACACTGCAACCTCCCTCCTTTAAACTCTCATTTCTCCTGAAAGAGCAGGATCATCTTCCCTCGGTTACCATCCTTTGGAAACTTTGCCTGATTCTTTCCCTTCCTGAGTAAAGCTCATTTTCTTCAGTGTATCCCAATTAAAGTAATTCAGAGAATGCTGCTTTACCTAGAAGCCTAGAGCACGGATAGTGCGAGGAAGATTACAATTTACCAGTATGGAATAAGTCCTCAGAAGTCCCTCATAATAGAGCAATACCAAGGACACACACTGAGAATGCGGAGTGGCTTCAGGGAGCACAGTTTAAATTGATTTAAACACTGCAGCAGCAAGGGAGGCAGTAGGCTAGAGCATGTTCATACACCTGAATTTCAACTGGTATTCACGTACTAAGAGCTGCAGCATTCTGTCAACCAACCTGTAATAAGGAACCAACACAACCTTGCAAGCAAAGAAGCCCCTGGTGAAGCCTGATGGAGTTTGATGCCCAAACCAGTGCTGCAGAAGCACTTGGAGGTTGTGAAGTTCCATACATAATAAAACAAGTCATTCATAGCCTAAACCAAACACCCAAACACATTCAAACACCTCAATCAAAGAACAGAGCTAAGCACTAACTGAGATTATATATGAAAATGCAGCTCCTTGCTGAAAGGAGAATACAGGAAGAGACACAACACCAACAGTATCCTTGTGGATCCAGCTGCTGAAGAAGGGTTCGGTGAAAGGCTTTTGAGCCAGGACAAGATTCTTTACAGCTTGAAGAAATCCCATTTCTCCCCAAGAACCTAAGAATCCATGTTTCCCTAAAACACAGGGCTCCCTCATCTGGGTCTTGTCCTAATTGAAGTAACAGATGAGACTGAGTTCTCACACGGCCATCCATACCAAAATGAGTTACTCAGTTTTGATGCAGGATCATTGGTCTCAGTGGTTATGCTGTGAAGGGAAAGCCAGAAGGAAGAGATCTCACACAAAGGGACAGATCTGCCCATCAGTTCCAGTGTATTAGATAAGCAAGAACATTAGCGAGTAAAGCACAAAAAGCCTCTTTTCAACAAGGAGTAAAACTAGAATTAGGGGCCCATTTACAGCCTTAGAAGAATCTAACAGTTACTCAGATATTGTATCATCCTGATGCCAAATAAATAACAACACCTCCTTTGCTAGCATCTGTAAGCACAGAAATCCCCCATGCACACTCTACCCCGCTGAAAGCATTTAGGAAAACAGCAGGACACTGACTAAAAGCATGGACCTGGGGTGAGAGAGAAGAATGGGGAGAGAACCCATACAAACAGACACACTCAGAAACAGAATGAGTCCCCGTTTTCATTTGTTCCTGCATAGGGATTGAAGCAGTAGCCTGGTGAGAAATGAGGACTACAGGGGAGAGAGCAGCGAGCACCAAAAGAAGCAGGGGTGGGTGTCAAAGAGTATAAAAGAATTTGGGGGGGAGAGAGAGGGGAAAAAAAAGAAAATAGAGAAAATGATAGAAAAGAAAGCAAAACCAGCAGGGGAGAAGGCAGAGAGGCGGCTTTCAGGGCTGTTTATTCTTCAAAAGCTGTCAACACATTTACAATGTGCTTTCCATCCCCCTGCTTATTTACTGGGCTGCGCACATAAAGGAGCAGGAAAGCAATCACAGAGGAGCTGCTGAAGATTCACTCCGACATAGAACAGAGGTGCCCTAAGAGAAAGGAAACTGCTTAGTGATCCGTGTACAGCAAACCATGATGGGAATGCTACAGGCCCAGAGACTCTAGAGGGTTGGGAGAAAACCTGCAGCGAGCAGCCTCTCTGCAGAGAGCACACTCAAGACTTAAAGGCAGCACAGAAGCTAGAGAAGAGCAAGTCAAACTGCATGGGGATAGAGCTGCATATGAAAATACACACAAGCAGCTTATCACCGAATTCTTTAAAGGAAGAGCCCAAATGATTTAGGCAGAGAATAAATGTTTCAAAAGCATCTGTGCCAATTTGCACATAAATCCAGTGCCTGAGGCTCAGGAGCTCAGCCACATTACAGTGACTTAACAGCCCATTACCCAGCCTGGGCTAGAACAGTCCATTTTGTGTCACATTGCTGGCAGGTACCACAGCTTGCCTGGTGCAAGCTCACTCATTAAGCTGTGGAATGGGATCATCATGTCTGAGCCTACACATCTCTGAATGCTGCCAAGGTTAAAGTAGTGTTTAGAGCCTGTGTGAGGCACCTGCAGCTTTTTTTAAAGCCCAACTGTGTCAGTTTCTGTCTGTGGTGAGCCTGGAAATGGAAATTAGATGCCAAAATAATTAAGGTTGGGTTTGGTTTTTTAATCTTACCTTCTGCTATGCAGACTTTTTACTCCTACAACAGGAAACCCAGAGAAATGAAGCAGCATCATAAGACACGCGCTTCACTGAACATTATTTATGTACTTCAATACCTCCCTTGCCAACTATAATTACCTGGGAGTAATTCGGGAAGGTCTAACAGCCAGGTACAGATCTCAGGAATCCTGTGCTGAAAACCACATCACCATATGCTAAGAAAGTCATAAAAGACCTTCTAGTCAAAAGCAAAGTTTAGTGAAATCAAGCCATCATCAGACTAAAATCACATTATAGCTTTTATTCTAACAGCCATAATGAGGGAAAACCTTTAGTACAACATAAACCATCTTTCCTGGAAGAAAATACTTGGAGACTTTGTTCTTTCAAGATACTCGCCCTCCAGAGCAAGCTTATTACTGATGGCTGTTGTTCTTCATTCAGACTGGATGTATCCTCTGACTAAAGAGCACATAAAGAGCTCGCTCACATACTCTCTCAGGAGCCACAGCACTACAAATAGAAGCTGTCCAATGTGTATTATTAATGAGTAGTTATCAGAGGATCTCTGGCTACGGCCAGACAGGAGTTTGACTGTGCTGTGATTCTTTAGAGAAGATGAACCCTCAGCCAGGTCAGATCCCTCACTTTCCCCTCACTCTTTTCTCCCCTATGCAAAGATTTGTGATAAACCATTTTGTCACAGCAGCCAGGGTTTATAACTGAGCTTTACCCAGAAGACAAAAGGAGCCACACGAGGAGATGCTGGGTAGAGGCACAAAAACCTTAAACATCTAAGAAGTGCAAAGTGAATTTTACTTTCATACCAGTGAGATGTTATTAAGAGCTCAGAAGCACACATATTGGCAGTTGTTAGAGCTGCAGTACAAGCCTCAGAGGTTCGATTCTCTGAGTGGCTACAGCTGTACCACCTTCTAAATCCTTGGGTCCTGATTTATTCATGGCATTAGGAATGCAAAATGCAAGCAGAGGGAAGTAGGCCAACAAGAGAATAGAAAGCAGGGACACAGAGCAACCAGTCTCTTCATTCCAGCTGAAAACAGGTTGAAATTATTAACTCTTTCAGAGCAAGCTCTCTCTGAAAGAGCAACACAGCCTGATGTGTAAAAACACGAGTGAAGCTTTCCCCACAAAATAAAATCAGAATTAACAGAAACACAAACCAAACACAGCTTCAGAAAATGAATTCAGCTTAACTCTAGCCCGAGGCACTTCCATTTGCAGATGCATAATGCTCAGGCCAATGTATCTGACAAGGGATGGGTTAACGGCTTTGGTCCTGTGACCCATGGACCAGATGTTCAGCTGGTACAACTCAACACAGATCCATTAGGAATGAGTGGAGTTATTCCTGCTTACCCAGACAGGATTCTGACCCTGTACTTTGAAATCCTATCTAATACCCACTCAGAGATTTTTTTTTTCCAAGGGGAAAGGGAGATTGTTCAGCCCAAACTTCTTGTTCTTGTGGCCTAATGCAGGAATTGCTCTAATTGAATTCATAATGTGGAAAAATATTAATCCCA
>JANHGB010044439.1:15710-44644 GCA_026283785.1 Coracopsis vasa
CAATGTGATATGCAGAGTTGGAATGAGAACACAGGGGCAGAAGCAGCTTTAGCAGCTTTGCCTAGAAAAGCTGCAGAATAGGATTAAGCTGAGGTGACCATTGCCCTGGCCTGCTTGTAAGATTACAGAACTCCTACATTTTAAGTATGCAGAAGGCTCCTGAGAAGGGAGGCCAGGCAGGAATTGGAGCAAGTCATCAACTTTTACTCGTGGGCAGACAGGACACAAACCAGCATTCCCTGAGATCAGCTGATACGAGAAACTTGGACCTTGAAACAGCATCCCCTAGAAAGAAAACACACACTTGAGAACAGACCCCAGTGACACGAAAGCATGTAGTTACTTTCTAGTGAACTGTATTGGATATAATCCCCTGAGGGAGGGTGCAGGCCTGGCCTAAACTTAAATATTCTGGGATGCATTGACAAAATGAGCGTGAGTCTAAAATGAACTTTTCATCCTGTATCATTCCTATCAAACAGTACCACAAAGCAGTCGTTTCTGCTGCAGTTTCATAGTGTACACATACAGGCAGCACCTTACAACAGGCAGAAACACACACTAGAGGTAAATCATCTATTTGTCACCTACCAGGAAAAAGATGGGTCTTGACTAATTCTGGTTTAGTCCTCAAAGCAGATGCTGTGGTCAGCCAAGACTTTAAGCATATGCTTGTAATTGAAAATAGTCTACAAATTTTACCACAGGGATTAGATGGTAAAGAACAAGCAGGAAAAAACTGAAAACTAAAATAGAGCAGCACATTTCTCCCTGAAAGGACCATCCTTGCAATGAAGTCAGGTATTTTGAGGAAAAAGAAAATAAATGTCCAGATGTGAAAGATCACAGCAACCACCGAGGTGTCCAGAGGCTGAAAGTCAAGTGCCCAGTAATAGTAGGCACATCATTGCTACATGGGAAGGTTTTTAAACAGCCATTTTGACCAAAAAGCTGACACTGCAGGAAACCTGTCTACCCCGAGACTTTATTTCTGCACCTCCAAGCATCCAGTCTATGCTCTTGAATGACAAAGTTGTACAGAATTTGTTTAAAGACTTGTAACACAGGGCATAACAAAAGACCTGTGATGTTGCAACAACAGTCTGCCATAACATGATTCAATTTTCTCAACTAAACACCATCCTATAGGGAGAAACTGATCTCAGAAGCCAGTAACTCTACAAGATTCAGTACACCCTAAAGGATTCTGCTATAAGCCCCTTAAAACATAATTTACACACATTCTTCAGAATTAAGGCACCTTTTACAACTGAATGAATGAAATGAAACCTTCTGCAGCCCCTTCCAACCTGATCAGAATGCTACAGAGCTCTCTTCCTTCCACATCAACTCCAACTAGCACCCCAGTAACGCAGTCTTCCTGGCAAGGAATGATTCTTTGAGATGTTCTGTATTTGCTCCTATGCCATACCCAGGTTTGTAACTGGGTCCATGTCTTCACACCTGGGGCTGTCAAACCCTCCAGCCCTATTCCTATATGGAATCCCAGCGGATATGAAAGTGCAAGTCCAGTCAACATCTGAAGACAATGGTGTGAGTTGTCCTTAAGGAATGCAATATACAGGCTTTCCTGCATAAGTACCAGCATTTCAAATACCTTTCTGAAGGTATTCATAGTGTGACTGATCAAAATTCATCAATTTTCATAGAAAAATTATAAAACCAACTATGGAGCTACAGAGCTCTCCTCCTTGGATTCTTAACTGAAACCTTTAAGGAGTCTAACAAAACAACAGGCAACCGTATGATAGGGATCGCCAGCCAGTGGTGGTGGAATAGTCATCAGCCAACAAGCTGAGCTGGTCCAAAACAACAGGACCAGCCTTTAAAGGAGATAAATGATTATATGTTAGGAATACATCTTAAAACACAGCAGCGGGGGGGAATTTGTAATGTTTCCTCTGTTGAGAAAATATAATCCAGATTTTTGAAGATCCGTTCCTGTCAACAGAAATTAGCAAACAGCCCCTACACAGGCTGGAGTAACACAGCAGGATGAGAGAGGGAAATACTTTAGTCTAAGCAGATCTCTCTGCAAATCTGCCTCAGGGTCTTCAGTGAAAGATTTTCTTATTCTCTGGAACAAATATATATAGAGACATATAAATATATATACACATATGAGAGGATGGAGAGACCAAACACATTGTTACCGGTTCTGGAGTCACTCTCAGGACTGATTACTGCATTAAAGCACAGATTAAAGTTCAAGATTCAGTGTACTCCGACCCGTCTTTCAAGTTGTTACGACCTTGTTTTACAACAGCGAAATAAAGTTCACTCAAATTTTGAGACCTCAGTTCAGCTTCACCCAACTTCTGCTCAGTGTTACAATGAAATGACAGGAGAAGGTAAGTTTTGTAGCAAAGTTCCTTCAAAATAACACATTGGAAACATTTTACAGAATATAAATTATATCTATATGTACACAGATAATATACAATATGTACAGAGCTAAAACTACATAAAGGAAAGCTGTGTTTGCACTTAACAAACAATGATGAGCCAGTGGCAACATTTTTGCTGAATTCATCAATAAATCACCAACTGAGCACCAAATCTTCCAGTTGCATTAGAAGAACTTTATAAGTAGTTTTAGCATAAAGTCTCTTCTGGAAGCTTCATAATGAAAGTGAACCTCTAGAAGGTCAGTTTGGTCAGCCTGTTTAAAGTCAGTATGTACACGGTGCAACAGGGAATTGGAAACTCACAGCGCTACAATCCAGAACATTTCATGGGATTCCTGAAAGACTGATTCAATTGTTTCTCATTACCTACTGTTGAGGAAGGCAAAGAAGGTCAGGGATCAGCATTATTTATAAATGAAGCAGCATTGCTCATTGTGATTTTGAGCTGGAAAATGTTTGTTTCTCAATCAAAGCAGATACTCCAATAGAGAAAAATAAGGATGAAAACTGTGGATGATACATAACATCTGAGCTCAGCAGTTTCAGACCAGAGAAGTTCAGCAGGGACAAGAGGGGGTTCAGTATTAGTGAGCCAAGGCAGCAGCCACAAGCACTCAGCATTCCTTCTGTGTCTTCACATTCCTAAAATAGATGTCAGTACAAAAATGCAGACAAGGGTAATTGCTCTGTTTCTCTCCTCTGAGGAAGGAGGAATTAGTGACACAGTCCATTATATTCTGCTTTTTTGTTCCAAATGATACAAAGGCTTTGACGAGTCCCAGGTCACATTTCCGTATTCCCTGCTTTATTGCGAGAGGCCTGGGAAACACGACTGATACTGCTTTCAATAAAGACCTTCAGGCCCTCTAAACCTTTTGCATAGAGGTATTCCAGATACCAATTCCACTTCTTCCCCTATAAAAACAGAAAGAATAGTCAGATGTGCAGGACACAGCTTTGTCTCTTAGGCCATTCTGAAAAAGTCTGCAAATATTGCCTTCCATACTTTGACAATATCCATCCTAGTCTACAGGTATAGAAAGTCACATCCTGCTTCCACATGCCCAAACTTATCAGTTATGAATTACACTTTCTTAGCTTGAACATGACAAATTGTGATCATCTTTTTTAATTCTGAAGATGTTTCTAAATCCCAGTTCGAAAAAGAGCAGAGTCTTTTGGATCAACAGTGAAGATGACAGGAACCGAATTAACCTGGATATTAAAGCCTTCCTTTCCCATCACTAGTGGCAATTCCCCGGATCAGGTTTGAAGTGCACTGTGATATAGGAAATTAAACAAACTGCCACTGTACTTGCTCAGCAGAGGATCCCTGTTCAAGCCGTAACAAAGCTACATATCCACCT
Source organism: Coracopsis vasa (assembly GCA_026283785.1). Taxonomy (NCBI): domain Eukaryota; kingdom Metazoa; phylum Chordata; class Aves; order Psittaciformes; family Psittacidae; genus Coracopsis; species Coracopsis vasa. The sequence continues at coordinate 19,507 of JANHGB010044439.1, forward strand.
CAGAAATTTAATATTAAGTTTGTTGATAATAGAAATTCTGCTTCAACTACATCAAAAATAGAACTTGTTCTACCGAGAACAATAAACAGTGTTGTCCTGATACTGCACTGACTTGTGGAGAAGACCACTACCCACACATGAGCAGATACAGAACTTCTCAGATGTTGATGTTCTCCTGTAAGACACTGAACCAAAATCTACAGCTGGAATTTCCCCCTTTCAAAATTTTTATAGAGCATTTGTGGAACTGGTGAATATTCTCACCTCATCCTCTCCTACACAGCAGCTGAAAACTGCCTGTTTTCACTTCATTAAACCAAGAAATCTTACCTTAATTAAACTGAAGTTGAAGGTGGTATCATCTGGCCAAGCCTTAAGGAGAGGGAATAAAAACAGTATCAAATCAGATAAAAAGCATGTACAGAGTTGCTGGACCTCTGCTTAGTCCCCTCCTAAATAAGGGATTGTAGGTGTACAAATATATTCAGAGACTTTTAAATCAGGCTTCAGAGTGGGCTTCCAGCACCATACCGCATTCTACAAGTGATCAGGTAATGTGAGACCCTCTTGCCCAATTGCTGCAGCATTAACTAGACAGCAACAGAAAGTGTTTGTTTAGCTAACTTTAACCATTGTCTCTCTGTAGTGTAAAAGCCACCCACCCTCCCCCCCCCAAAAAAAAAGCATTACACAGAGATGAGCAAGAGGATAGAATCTACTACATTTAGATTATTGCTTGAGCTCTTCAAGTGTGCTGCAGAGCAGTGCCCTCTGGTGCTCAACACTGATGTGCTTAAGATGGCACAGCAGCTGAGTATTTCTCCCGGCTTAACACACATGTAATGCTGCCAAGCAAAAGCTAGTTTGGTTCTGCAGGAGGAAGAATGCAAAGATTCTCCCATGTGCACCTGTATACAGCTGAACTAGGTGTTTCTTGAATTTCTGCAGTTCAGCTGTTTAGGTCACCCTGCACATTTTGTGGGGCCTGATGCACTATTGGGAAGCTTTTACTGAATTAGTAACTTCTTTCCTTATTTAGCTATTAGTTCTATCTTCAAAATTATAAGCACAAGCTCACATCTAGAACTGTTACATTCATGATTTCATACCACACAAAGACTATTCAAATTGTGCCACTGATCTGACACACACACAGAATGCCAGAGCAACTTTTGAAAGCCCAGTTGACTCCGCAAGTCAGATACTATGTTAAGCCAAGTCTCTAGAGAAACTGTCAAGACAACATCCAGTGCTGCCAAAAGCCCAAACATTGGCCTGCACCATTACCTGCTGCAGGAACTGGACAGCATAGCCTATCATGGCTGGGTGATAGACAATGTTAAAGCTGGTTCTGAATTCCTTCACTCCGGTTTTGTTCAGCAGTTCATCATCCATACGAAGACCTTGAGGATGAGTATCCTTTTGGAATGCATTGGATGTCCACAGACAACCCACCATAGCTGTTATGTACTGGTTGTACTCTTTGTATGTCTCACTGCTGAACCTGAATTGCTGTATTTCCTGAGGGACAAGAACATAAACCAAAAAATAGCACCTTTGAAGCAGTTGTGTGCTCCCTCCAGTCCTTAAAAGAATGTCATCACAACACCTCCCCTCCAAACAACCCAACTCCTTGCTAAGGCCTGTTCCAGCATGTAAGTTTACCCAGAATACCTTTTCACTGTGCTCATTTTCTTTTGCAGCCACCAAGTTGGCTCGATACCTGAGAAAAACAAGCAAACAAACAAGAAAGTTGGGGGCCTGTAATTTTTTACTACCTACCAGTGTCAAAAATAAGCTGCAGGAACATATTAAGAAAGCTTATTTCCTATGCAAGAGAGATCAAACTTTACTGATAAAAAGGAGAGAGACAAAAAAGAATTCAAAGGGACTTTATCGCTTGGCCTTCCCAGGCAGAGCAGTGAGACAGTTATTAGTCTTTTAAATGATTAAGACATGACCAGTTTCCCTGAGACAGTCACCTTATAAAGGCAATACGTAACTAGTGATATACAGCCTTAAAATCAGCAGAGAAATGCAGTGCATTTTTAAGAACGGAGTCTTTCACTAAGCAGAGGAACAGAAGCACTGTAAGTAATGCAACGTGACAGCTGCTCTCTATAAGCAGTGCTGGCTCCTCTTATTTCCCAGAGACCATCCTGTCATGTTAATTACCCTGCAGACTCCTTAGAGAAAGAGGCCACATGGAGAGGCCTGTGCCAGCTGTCAGCAGTTGGCTGCTCTTCTAACATGCAGCCACTGGAACTAACAAGGCCAACAGCAGCAGCCATGTTGGGGGGTCCTGCAGAGCTAAACTGTGCTGTCTTTGCACCTGAAAGCAGCACAAGGCAGTCCCAAAGTCCAAGAGTTTGGAGGCTGCAGAAGTGCCTCCTACTCAGCCCATGTAAGCTTTTCCTTATAAATTCTGTAGTCTAGTGGTCAAAGCACAGGAGTGAGAAGTTGTTTACTACTAGTGATTTCAGCTGGCTGATAAGTTCTCTCAAAACAATATAGGAACTCCTTCCTTCACATTTCAAAGATATGGAAATAATACTAGGACATACTTCAAAATCCTGCTATTTTGGATAATAGACTGAAAAAAAAAAAAAAAGATGAAGTGGGAACTACAGCTATAGCATCCTGTATCATGAAAGCTCAGCACAGCTGGAACTTCCACCTTTGCCTTGCATGGTAAGAAAAAGATGATGATGAGATGATGATAGTTTCATTTCCAAAAGACTCAAAGAGAAAACAAGGAGTCCCTACAGCCCACATCATTTGTAGTACCTGTACATAATGTAGCAGAGCTGATTCAAATTGACAGGATCCATGCCAAGGAGTGCTGGGTAGAAAACTCCAGGAGGAGGCATTATCAACAAAGGCATATTGTACTTCAGGTATACGTCACACACCTGTAAGAACGAAGCAAATCGAGGCAGGTTAATGCTGCCATTAACAAACCCCAAAGGCTTTAAGAGTGAAAGAGCATATGATACTGCATTCCAGACAGCTCCAGCGACTTCACCTAGGAGGGAAGGCCAGGGTGAAGCAATTCCATTTCCTTCTCAATATGAGATATATCATCAGTCCATATCTCAGTCTCTGCTTCAACCACTTAGGTATACCATATGTTTTGTCATGGTTACTTAGAGTCAAACCTACCCATGGAGGTCACATGGCAGTAAGAAAGAGGACATGAGGAAACTAGAGAATAGGCTTAAGCCTATTTGATGCTCTTAGTTTGTCTCCAAGACAAACTGGGGAAAGCTCCGTTTTTTAAGGAGGAAAAAAAACCCAAACTTCAAGATACATTGCTTGAAATTGAAGTGAACATTGTTCTATTCTATAAATCAGCACTAAAAGAGCATGTTATGCCATATTGTTTCTTCCCCTTCCCTTAAGTCACAGTTCATCTCTGATTTAAGAGCAATCGCTTTCTAGCAGCATATTTAGTTCTGCCTAAGGATGCAAGAGCAACAGTCATCACCCGTAGATCAATCAAGTATTTGGAATATCCTTGCATTTAATCACAAAGTTCTGTAAACTATGAGGAAGATGTTTTCATGGTCTAGCTTAAAAAATGCAAACATCCTTTGTGTGTATTGGGATTCTGAAAGCCAGAAATGAACAGGATACGTACAGTCTCATAGAATTCAAGGATAAAGTACAGCAAGAATGTATGATTGCTTTCCAAACGCAAGGCAACCGTAGAGATCATTCCAACAAAGTGGATCAGTTCAGCCACCGTGTTCACTAGTCCAGAAAAGGTTGTATTCCTGCAGCAACGACATGATGCAATGTGAGTATATACACCTCTCTGCAGGCAGTAAAAACGAAATTGAAGTTTATTCTTCTGCCCCACAAGCATTCAGCAACATGAATTTGTTCTTCAATATATCTAGTAACATATTGCTACCAATGTTACTACAAACATGACCCAGCTGTCAGTGCCACAAGGATTTGACTTCTGGAAACTACAATCTTCAGTGTCAATAGAAATCTTTTTAAAGAGAAAGTAGAGCATTGACAAGGGGTAATGGATTCAAACTGAAACAGGGAGGTTCAGGTTAGATACAAGGAAGCAGTTCTTTACTGTGAGGGCGGTGAGGCACTGGCAAAAGGTTGCCCAGAGAACTGGTGAATGTTCCATCCCTGGCAGTGTTCAAGGCCAGGCTGGACAGAGCCTTGGGTGGCATGGTTTAGTGTGAGGTGTCTCTGCCCATGGCAGGGGGGTTGGAACTAGATGATCTTAAGGTCCTTTCCAGCCCCAACTATTCTATGATTCTATGATTCTATGGAGCTGTTGGAGCAGGTCCAGACGAGAGCCATGAGGATGATAAGGGGGCTGGAGCCACCCTCCCATATGAAGACAGGCTGAGAAAGTTGGGCTGCTCAGCCTGGAGAAGAGAAGGCTGCATGGAGACCTCATAGCAGCCTTCCAATATCTGAAGGGGGCCCACAAGGATGCTTGAGAGGGACCCTTCACTGAGGATTGTTGTGATAGGACAAGGGGTAATGGGTTCAAACTTAAACAAAGGAAGTTCAGGTTAGATATAAGGAAGAAGTTCTTTACTGTGAGGGTGGTGAGGCACTGGAATAGGTTGTCCAATGAAGTAATAAATGTTCCGTTCCTGGCAGTTTTCAAGGCCAGGCTGGACAGAGCCTTGGGTGACATGGTCTATTAGGAGGTGCAGGCACACATGAACACACACACACACACACACACGCACGTGTGTGTATGCTCTCTGGTCACAAGCACATGTAGTCTTAGATGCTCCAAGTACTGTTATGGTCAGGTTCTATGTCTGCATGTTTGTCCCCCTGCCTTTATTTATTATCCCAGTTTGACAAGGTTAGATAATCTTACTGAAAATATAAACATTTCCACATTACACATATCCTTATCAATTACAGTGTCTAGTCAAGTTTGCTCTCGTCACTGTCTCTCTTACCATCTAAGGGTCAGGTTTGTGTTTCTGTATGGTGTTACCCATAGCTTCTTCCATTTCTTACCATGCCTTTTTCATTGAAATGTCCATTTGTCCATCAAGAAAGACAAGATGCACTTAAAGGCGCAGACAGTCTTCTTCCACATATTCTTACAGCATCCACCAGTAACTGAACATACAAAATTTTTAAGTGTGAATTTACATCTAAATACCTGGCTGCACATCTTTTACTGTATAGTAGACATTATATAACTTATTTATTCATTCAGAGATCCAGCGGATAGAAGGCACTATCAATTCATACCCTATTGTATAACTCCTAGGTTTAAGAAATGTTGTCACCTTCATTACATTTTTCTTAGATGGAATGATATTAAACAAGGACTACTGCTATTTCAACATATGAAAAAATTATACATGGAAGAACACTTGAGGTGTTACAAATTAGATAATCTGGAGTGCATTTTTAGATTCATCATCAAGCTGAAAGACTTAAAAAGCCTGCCTTAAGGAAACATATCTACTAGATGACACATTTCATGAAGCTGAAGAAATATGCTTCCTTTAGTAAAGATCAGGAGTAGAAAAATATTCAATAAATTGTTTTTAGTTCTTGCAATATAACAATTCCAAGTGCTCTTTTTCTTATGCAAGTGATTTTACAATCAGGAAAGACATGAACCAAGTTTAGTTAGCAGTTTGGTTGATCTTTAACTTAAGGTGGGGGGGGACTTTATCAAGCCTTTGCCTGATTTTGCTCTAGCTGTCATGATAAGAGGAATTTCTCATGAAGCTTCTTAGTTGGATCAATTTATTAATATACATTTCTTACAAAATAATGTAAATAGAAAATACATTAATCATTTTGTCTGTGTAGCTATGCTGACAGGAATCCAGGCAAGATATACGTTTGTCATCATTCCCCCTTATATGCATTCATACATTCCTTGTTTCCTACTGAATATCAGACCCAGATTTTATTTTCTTTTCAACCATTCAGTGCTATAAATGTTATTTGAACCACTAGTGAAATCAAATAAAGCATTATTATGTTAACATCAGATAAAGAGTTTTGACACAAGTGATCCTACAGATCTATTAGCCTTACTTAAATGTTATACTATCACATTTACTTTCCATCCTTCCTTCTGCAAACCATATAATCTGAGTCTGTCACTTTACTGAATAAAGGCTTTGCACCATCCTCCTCACTAGTGAGAATTAGATTTATTATATAAATTTTGTCTAGTTCTGAAGTATCACTTTAAAAACATACGGCATTTAACATATGTATGAATTACTGCCATAATAATGAAACTCTAACATTTTCCATTTTAGTGTATGATATTTGTCTCTTTCTTAACAGTGTCAACATCCTGCTTTCAACCAGTCTTGTTCACTGTATAGGGTTTTTCAATGGACTATTGTAGTACCTCTATTTTCTCTAGGAAGGATACAATCCTATCATTATGTCTGAAAGATTTAACTTGTTAGTGCCAATGTGCATAGACTTCTAGTTCATGTTATTGTAAGTGACCTCTTTCAGTATGGAACAATGTAAAGCGTATTTCATTGAATCTTAAAATTCTTTCTTTATAATGAATTATTTAGGAATTTACTGCAATTTTTTAAAGTAATTTACTCTCTTTAAAACGTCTTTGATTAAAATTATGATTGTTGAAAGAACGTGTTGTACTCTTTATTCTACAGTAGAAAGCTACTGTGCCTAGTAGCTTTAAATCTTTACCTTTTCCTAACTATAACAGCACGTGGAATGCGAAAAAAAGTTTGCTTTGCAAGGCTTCCTTCCATTCTCTTACTGAAAAAAAAAATGATTGTCCTAAACCAGCCTCCACAACTTTTCTTTGAAAATCAGAAACAGATCCCCAAGTCCATGTTGTTTTCATTTTTCTCTTTAAATTAGTAAAAATATAAATCCAAATTTCTAAGCAATGATATCTTTGTCTGACCAATCCAGATGTCTCAGAATCCTTGTCAAATAGACTTCTGAGTTTTTCTTCATTTTCTATTCTCTTAAAAAGATATAGTAAAATAGTCATAACACATGCCCCTTGAATGTGATCAATAGCTAGCCATTGTCTATACAGAATCTACTAAAATACCTGCAGGCAAATTCAAACTCCTTCCATCTGATTAATCACACCTCAGCCACCTTTAGGCCACTCCAAGATGCAAACAGTGCTGCAATTCCCACCAATTCAAGATGCTTTTGTTGCAACTTTTTAAGATAAATTGTCCCAGTTTTTACATAATCCCCAAACCCTATGCTTAGTTTGTTTTAGTTCCGGTACAGCCTTCAGTCTTCAGCACCATCTGTGCTGTGAATTACTAGTCTGGTTTGTACTTTTAGCCTGTCAGTCTAAAAGAAGGAGAGAGATAGAACTGGCTAAGGTCTCATTTTAACTTGTTGAATATCAAAGCCTGAACAGTGATGAAGCCTTTGCTTGCACGTTTAATTTTATTTCAAGCTAGATGCATCTTCAGAGAAATATTGACAATTACAGAGAATCTTGATGAACATCTGCTGCTCTCTGTGAGACTCTAGGTCAGAAAAGCACAGTGCTAAAGTAGCAGAAGTATACAGATTTCTGTGCTTTGCTGTCAATCCAGATTAACAGACTTCACATGTTTGTCATTATGGCAAGTCTGGAACAGGACTGCTATTTTTTTTAATGTTATTAGTAATGGTTTTATCATACATGCTAAAGTAAGTTATTTTACCTCAAAATGACCTTGTGTGAATTGGATCTCTTAAGTAACTGTTCGAAAATGTCCATATTTAATAGCAATAATATTAAATGCTACTATGGATGAGCAAAGATCATGTGGAAATTATTATGTAGATTATGAATCTAGAGTTATTTAAAGCACATAAATATCAAGGGATGAAAGGATTTATGTTTTTCCTCCAAAAGAACATTATTAGAAATAAATGTAGATGGCAAAATGGACAGATTAAATATGCCAGGCATTGAACTTGTTTCTGAAGGTAGTGATAAAATACCAAGTTATCCGAGATTTTTAAAAGTATAGCAGGCTGATAATGGTCTCAAGTCAGGTAGGAAACAATTTGATGTAAAATATTTTGCTGAAATAATCTTGATATCTGAGGATTATGGACAGCCCAGGTATTTTTTCCATGAGTTCTACAATTAATAGATTTTATCCAAAGGTGTGCTCTTCTTCTTTTATGCATACACTTTCAGAAGGGAACTCTAGAAGTAAGACAGGAATTTCTGTGACTGATTTTCTATAAGATTATATTGGCTATTTTTTTATTGTGTTTCCTTCAATGTGCATAAACTGTGAAATCCTCACCAGACTCAAAAAAAACCTCCATAAGACAGATGTTTTCTCTACACAACATAGATGTTTCCTTGTTTGAGCTATCTGCAGCTCTCTCCAGAAGAAATGACCTTTTAAGAGATGGGAAGTCTCTATATTTATTTTAAGATCTCTGCCTTGCTGGAATCAGGTATTTAGATTTCAGTACTGAAACATCAACATGCAGTGGAATAAATGTAGTCGCACATTTATTCTCTTTTCACTAACAAGCCTTTTTACATTAATAACTAAACAGTAAAATGAAAATATTTTCATTTTCTTCACTAAAGTTGTGTGAAAAAAAAGCTTCAGATAATACAGATATGTAAGTGTTCATCCCATTTTTACACAGTTGATTTTCAAAATCCCCAAAAGAATACCAACTCGGTTGTCAGCTTCTGGATCTGAATGAAGAAAAGGAAAAAAATGGTGTTTTTCCAGTATTTTTAATCATTTGCATTCTTGACACATCTTACCATGCAATGAAAATTAAAGATAAATTCCATGATCCCACGTCATTTGAAGTAGAATGTACTTCTAATTCAAGATTTGACCCTGTACTTTTGGAAAGTTTATCTTATCTAAATCTGAAGAGTTTAGATTGTGAAGACTGAATAATTCATCTATTTCATGGAGCATTGAAAACCAGTTAGTTGATTATTCAAATTCTTTTGGAATACTTTGCACTTCTCCAATTATATTTTTCTAATAACTCAGTAATAAGATATAAATACTTAGCTATCATCATGAAATAAGTCTGTGGAATTATTTAATCATTTGGAGGGGAAACCTTAAGAAAATTTTGCTATAAAAATTCCTTTCACTTATTTTCTGAGATTTTATATATTTTTAGAAGTGCAAAAATATAAGACATTATGCATGATAGAGTTGTTTGGTAAGAATGAACAGGTAGAATAAAATCATATTGGAGAACATGCGAAGAGAAACAACGTCATTAGCAGATTGTTTTTTCCCTGAATATCACCATCAGTGCAATCTGTTGGTTTTTTTTAGAAAAAGCATGTACAGATGGAAGAAGTCATGTGGAACATCTATTCTCTAAGAGCCCACCCAAAAAGACCCCTTAAGGCTGCACCAGGAAAAAAGTCCCTGAAATTTCAAAATAGTAGTGAAGATGAAAAAATGAAATAATGAGGAAAAGAAACCTGCATGAAAACCCTAGGATATAAAACTATTCCCAAGATAATCTTGTCATATTCTCTGCATTTTATGTTAAGCACTACTGCCCCCACCACTCACGACTGCTCACTGACCTGCTTAGGAGGGAAGCATCCCACAGGGCACCACACACCATGAAAGGGTCCCCACATGTTGTCCTGCATAAGTGTCCCCTGGCTGGTCTCAGGTACCACACAGCAGGGTTCTCCTTCCAAGCTGGATTTCCCACAGTGTCAGACTGTTTGGCTGCTGCTCTCTTCCCACTGCAATGTCTGTCATTCTGTTACAAATGTTCAAGGTTTTTAATTTCCTGGGTTTTTGGATTTTTTTGCAAGTGGATTCTTTTATTTCACATATCTTTCTGTAATTCCCTGGTTCCTGTTCAATAAAAATTATCACTCTAACACTATCAATTTGAGGCAAACATACTCTCAGATATTTTTGGGTATTTCATTCACACACTGGTTGCACTCACATTCCTGTATAGCAACTGTTGTTATCCAGGCCATTTTTCAAAGGCTGAGCTATGCAAACAGAAGAGAAATCAGATTCTGAATTACGAAGAGCATCTGAAAAGTAGTATAAAAAAGTTCAGTGAGACATCTTATGGAAAGAAAAGGGGTTTTTACCTCTTCATGCTTTCACACCCACATAGAGAAAGCATTGAGACACGTGCGTGAAACTGATCTGGCCAGGATCAAAACAGATGATGTGAAGCTCAGGAATTTTGCATGAAATGTAGGAAGAGTGAAATAAAATAATGATGCAAATTATCCCAAGCAGCATCTACTCAAACAAGTTTGAATAGGGAGTTGAAAATCAGTTTGTTGTCACCAATGAAGGACTCCAGAGACATAGTAAAGTCTAAAGAGGTAGCTTGCCTTATCCTGTTTTGCATACATCCAAGAGGCTGCATGAAGTATTTGGAAAATAGGAAGTAAAGGGTTTAGACTGGAAGACTAAAAGGTTAGTAAATCATGTTGCTACATGGAATTCTTAATTAATTTGTTCTACTCTATTTATCAATATACACTGCTTCTTAACAAAAACATGTTAGGTAGTTTTCTGTCTATCACACAACAATTTAATTAAAACTATTGGTTAGAATTAAAATAATTTGCTTTACAAATTTACCTATATTTTTAGGCAAAAATGTAGCTAAATATTAGAATAAATCATAAAGGATATGCTGGCCTCTCTGTCACTGGTCTAATCATTACTGAATATTAAATACATGTTTATTTGGATTTTTTTCAAATGTATACCTTAGTTCAAGCAAAGCTCTTCAGTATGGAGCTTGATGTAGTATAGAGACATACTGAAGTAATTGTGTGAGAAATGTCTCTAGGCTCAGGCAGGACTCATAGGGAAAACACTATACGAGCCCACATCTGCTAGAAACTGTTGTAAAGGCTCAGGTCAGACACAACAGTGAAGCAGCTATTTACTTAACGTTTTGGCAAAAATAGGTGTCTAGCAAGTAGGCACACACAGTAAAAACAGAACTTTGTCTTATACTTCCTATCACATCCTCAAGTTCCCTCCCTTGTTTCACCATTGGTTAGGTACTCCAAGTTTTACAGCCTATCCAATGTGTCTAATTTACGTTAACTGCTCCTCCCCTGTTTATGTCTCCCCTTACTCGACTTAGTAAGCCCCTTCCTCTTATTTATTTGTCTCCTTTTATTGTTTGATTTCATAACTCTCTGGCAGACATGTGGTACCCCAACTTCTTGTTTAATTACAGAACCAGTTTGCACATGATTAACTTCATAGGTTACACAAAGATAACATTAACTACAGAGTGTTTCTGTTTGAGTCATGGTATTTTAAGCCGTTTTTCTCATTTCCTTAGTAGGTTAGCCTAAACCCCAATACTGCAAAAATAACATGTTTTTTCTCACAATTTCACATTCTGATAATAAAGTCCAAGGGGTGAAAACAGGTAGTATCATTTGCATGATACATCTCCATGTCTCAACCGCAAAAAAGAAGTGAGATGGATATCTTTAAAGGATAGCTCACCCCTGGAAGTGTTCAAGGCCATGTTGGATGAGGATTTGAGCAACCTGTTCTAGAGGGAGGTGTCCCTGCCCATGGCAGGGGTGTTGGGACTAGACGATCTTTAAGGTCTCTTCCAATCCTAACCATTTGATGGGTTGATGATTCAATGAATCAGCTCCCCTCTTTTCTTTTTCATGCCAGACCCTCCGCTCTAATACTAACCCAGTTCAATTTCTTGTTTTGTTTAATTTTTACAATATCCTTTTTTACCTGTTATGGTAGCTGAGATGCTTTACTTGCTCCTTCTCTGCCACATGTGCCTTATCTTAGACAGGAATCAGGAGCCCTTGTTATAAAAGAAAGCAAAGGTATATTTGTTTTTTCTTCTTATGGAAACATTCCCACTTCTGAAGTTCCAGTGGAATTTAATTAAAACTGTTGCATTTCTATGAAATCTTTCAAATCAACCAGTATGAACTATCTGTCAAAGCAAAAATGCTCTCTAGAAGAGAACTTTTTAATAGAAGATAATAGTTAGCTGAGGCTAGGTTTCATTTCTTAAAGAACTCAGGAAGGAACTACATTTCCTCTTACATGCTACAATATTCAGGATGCATGGTGCTATCTCACTACAGATCCTGATTTACAGGATCAGCAGTAGCACAGGCAAGGGACATAATGTTACGAAATTTTTCCATTCTCTCAATATAGTGGCATGAAATTCAGCAAAGATGTACAGAAAGTCTGATGCAAATGAAAACAAAAATCTGGCTAGGTCGTTTGCTTTCAAAAATGTCTCAGACGAGACTCACTGAACTGCAAAAATGCTCTCAGGCTCTGTCTCATTGAACAAAATCTATCCTAGGACTGCAGAAACATTTTTTTAAATAATCATTAAGAGATGGAGGGTCTCTCCAGGAGTCAGGGCATTAATATGAATAATAAGACAAGGAGTGAGAGACAAAAAGGGACACATGTATTTAATTTAGAAGAACAGAGTCAGAAAAGGAGGTCAGATTTCGCAAAGGTTAATAGGACTGAAAAGCCACAGAAAAGAAGTGGAGGATGAGGTCATGGAGACACTGTAGAGAAATGAGAGGCAGCTTTTTGGCTGGATATCCTCTGTACCAGTGTTGGAGGTATTTTTTCTCAAAAAAAATTTTTATTTGAAAAATTTGAAAAAAAGCCCCAGCACTAATGTTCTTTTGCACTGTGTTTCTTTGTTGTTTTGTTTTGCTTTTTCTTTTAAGAATAGCAGTACATTTTTGTTAGATGCTATCAAATCATATTCTTTTTCCACTATGTCTGCACAAAGTGGATATTATGTCAAGCTTTATAAATTCTAACATTTTCAGCCTTGAGAATTGTTTACATTTTTTACTTCTTGATTTTGTACTTTTGTGGCATTTATACTGCTTCATGATTAAAGAATTTGATCATCACTGAGATCCTAAATAATTTCATTAAGATCTTGTCTCCCAAATTCACTTTAAATAGAGCTAACATTCTTCTTTGAAATCCATTTTTAGCTAAGATGTATAACTTATTATAATTAAGCTTTTATCCACAGCTATCCTGAAGTTTTATTACAAGAGCTGCTAAACACTGATTAGTAATATCTTTCATCAGGCTGAGCTAGAAACTAACATTTAATTTAACAGTGCAAATACCAGTCTTAAACATACTTTCACTTTTGATATTTCTTTTTTTTTTCATATAGGTAATTTTTTACCTAAAAAAAAGCAATGTCTTGCTTCAAACCTGCTTGAATTTTCTGTTTTTTCCATCACAGCTGCACTTGGCAAAACTGTCACTTAGAGAAAAAACAGCAAAACAAGAACTCTAGTGATCAGTTACCTAATAAAAACCCCTAAGACTGAACACCACCAAAAAACCCCTTCAACTGCACTCTTTCCAGGCTAGGATTATTCATTCTGCACTGAGAAACTCTGTTTTCCTGTTTACTAGAGTAAGTGGTGGGGTTTAAGTATTCTGGTTTTGAGAGTATTGACGTCACGAAAATTTTTCTGCTCAGGAATGCTGTTAGATATGTAGGGTACAAAAGCTTTACATGCTTTACATGGAGTATAAAATGTTGACAAATTGGGTGACTTCTTGTGTTTTTAGGTAGCTGTTTCTGTGAGGGGTTTTTGGTCTTCCTCTAGATTTCTAAAGGGTTATAATTCTGAAAAATATTCTGGTTTGGGGGGGTTCCTCTTTTTGGGTTTTTTGTTAGCAATTATCATAGTCTTTTCTTGAATAATTTTATATCCTTTTGCCATAAAGGGGTATGTCCATATCAAAAGTTTCCTTGGATAAAAAGAAGCACATGCTTATTGAAATTCATTTTACGGTTTTTAGCATCTGAAATACATTTTGATGAATGGGACAGTGACACTAGAGGAGGAATGAGCTTAGATCTTAAAGTTAAAATCTGGATATGTATCAGGGAATTATGCAATACTAGGGAGACATCCAAATATTAACTTTTCAAATATCATTATAATAACAGAGGAGACCAAAATAAAAACAAACATCAATAAAACAAACAAGCAGTGTCCCAGTTGTACCCTTTGCTACTGAAAACCTGTGAGACTATGGGAACAGTGTGAATAAAAATGGCACTACTAATAGAATGCCTAGCAAATTATTATATCTTATTAAAAATCAATTTCTGATACACAATGAATAATACACCAGTAAGATACCAGTAATTAGCTTTAGCAGGTATACTCTACTTAAAAGGACCATGGCCAGCAGGTCAAGGAACTTGATTCTGCGCCTCTACTCTGCTCCTGTGAGACTGCACCTGCAGAGTACTGCATCCAGCTCTGCAGCCCACAACATAAGAAGAAGCGGACCTGTTGTAGTGAGTCCAGAGGGCCACAAGGATGATCAGATTGCTGGAGGACTACACCTATGGAGACAGGCTGAGAGATGTAGGGTTGTTCAGCCTGGAGAAGAGAAGGCTCCAGGAAGACTTCAGAGCAGCTTCCAGTACCTAAAGGGGGCCTATGAGAAATCTGAAGCGTCACGTTTGACAAAGGCATGTAGTGATAGGAGAAGGGAGGAATGGCTTTAAGATGAAAGAAAGTAGATTTAGATTGGACACCACGAAAAAATTCTTTACTATGAAGGTGGTGAAACACTGGAACAGGTTTCCTAGAGAAGTTATGTTCAAGGCCAGGTTGAATGTGGCTCTGAGCAACCTGGTGTAGAGGAAGGTGTCCTTGTCCATGGCAGGGTTGCTGGAACTAAATGATCTTTAAGGTCCCTTCCAACTCAAACCATTCTATGATTTTATGATTCTATGATAAGGATACATCTTGTCAGAAAAGTGGAATTTAAAATATAACTATATTAGTGTTAAAGATATCATATACTTCATTAACAGAATTATATAGCCAAATTTGTATTCATAGAAGTCAAGCTGCAAGAGAACACAAAGTATTATAATATGGGCTTTTTTTGACAGGAAGTTAAAATTTTGTGACAATGACTATATGTTTAGAACTTTTCTCTGAACCAGAAACAAAGCAAACTGCAAAACAATTAAGCTATGAACACAAAGATTAAAAGGCACTTGAGCAGTTCTACTTACACTGCCTTAAATAAAGAATACCAAATATATTTCAGAAGGGACCACACTACAAAATGAGGAAAGGACTTACTTTTTGTCTTTTCCAAAAAGAGTTTGTAAAACTCTGCCCACTCTTAGATGTTATTTTCTTTTTTTTTCACTGAAGACATCTAACCTTTATAATTTAGGACAGTTCAGAAATGCTTATATCTTACTTTGGAGCAGTATGCAAGAACAGACAAGATAGATCCATCATAAACTGTTGCAACCATATATATTTTACCCTAGCAAAATTCACAGCAGGGATTCCAAAAGACATATAGGCTGAGCTAAAACCTTGTTTATGGGCAAAACCCACACTCAGCATTTATGTAAATCCAAGAAATTATTGTTACTGTAGTAGAAATAGTCTAATTCAAGAATCACTATTACTCTATATCTATTTGTTATACACATATGAAAAATAATAATGCAGATAAAATTGTTATACACATGCTTAGTTTCTACCTCTTTTCTTGGTGTTATGGTTTAGTTTTTTGTGCTCTTCTTGGTCCTAAGGCTGGCCATTTCATTCAGCTGATGGTGGGGACTGTTGCAGTGAAAGTACTCCTAGAATACAAGGCAAGGTGGAAAAGTATACAGATCTACAGATTGTTAAGCCTCCTGTACAGTGCAATGGGTGGGGTGGGAAATCTTACTAAACTCAGGACATATCATGTAATAGTGAAAAGGAGGTAAAAATGTAACTGCTACCATCAGGATTTCATCTGTTAATACCATTCTGTGTACAACTGCAAGCAGACTTATTGAAGAAAATAAACCTCAAAATTGAATAAGCACAAAAAAGAATTAGTGGAACAAACGACAAATTAAGAAGCTTTCATAGGAGAAATCATATCTTACGAACTCAACTTTCAGGCAGGCTAATAGAGGTTTCTATGGCAGAATACTTCATTTTGCCACAGGACTGGAATAAAATTCTCATGTTTAAGATAATGGTATTAGGGAATTACTAACTATTTGAGTATTTCTGTTTGCTCTGGTTTTGGCTTGGTGGGTTTGGGGTTTTTCTTTCTGTCCCAGTTAAAGTCATTGCCCTTGTTGCCATGAAGCAAATAATACTCTGCCTTTGAAACAAAATGATAGGTCTTGGCAGTCTGTTGATCATAAGAAAATGATGCCATGCCTTTGAGAGTTATGAAAGGGATTTCCAACTAGCTACTGCCTACCAGCATTATTGTAGGATCTTTGTGATTCCTAGCTGCACTGTCCCCTCAAAGTCTCATTACCATAACTAAAACTACAATTTATTCAGTTCTTCTCAAGTTGTTTCAAAGGGGCTTATTGTGTGCTTTTCCCCTTGGAGCACTAATTCACCCATTCAGTTCATCAAAGCTGCAACACTGAGAGGGAGAACAATTAAATGCCACCACAAATTGCTTAAGTATTTTAGAAACAAGAATGCCCTTTCAATCTGTATAAAATAATATGGACTGATTAGTGTCTCAGATAAGTTCTTTAATATTTATTAGAATTTGTGTTCTGTTATATTACTAAAATGTAAATAATGAGTTTATTAAGAGATACCGTGGTTTACTTGCAGGCACATGGATAATAATCAGCTAAAGTGCCTTGCTCTACTGCAGTTCATTTTTTGGTTCAGAGATGCACAAAGTTGAAGCAGCATATTGTGCACTGACAATTAAACAGCCTTATGCTAATTGCTTCTGTTAAGTAATAGCTTTCTTCTTAGAACAGTGCTTTCTCATCATTAAGGACTCTGTTGCCCTTTTGACAAATACATGTCACTTTCCTTGATATAGGAATCAATTTTATCCACAGCAATCAATTCGTTCACTTATATGAATGACTGTAAGTGTTCAAAGCACTTCCATAGGTGCCCCTCAAGTGATGCCCATCCCTTTAACCAGCAACGCAGTAGGAACATGTGTGCTGCTAAATAACTGAGGATCAGACTTAAACCTTGGGTCCCAAGTTGACTGTGCTGTTCAATTGTTAGGGCATTCCTCAGCTTCTTTGCTGTAAAACATAGTTTCCTCAAAACAAGTCACGTATTTGAAGTATAAGTTCAGTGCAGTGTCAGCATGAATTCGCTTGTGCCAGTTGGCCTCAGAGCTGGGCATCCCATAGTGCTTTTATTTAGCTACATGAATATACATTGTGGGGCATGTAGATATACTTTAGTCCCAATACACAGATTAAACATTTTCTGTTTTGTTGATGGAGTTGCATTTTTTTTTGTCTATGAACAACATAATTATGATACTTACATGTGCTGTAAATCCTGTCCATATTGCTAAGTTTCAGGATAATTTTTCCCCTCTTAGCACACATAATTCACTGAAATATTATTACTAATCAATACTAAGTACTTAATAATTATTAATTAATAAGTAATTATAAATAATAGGGGAAAAGTTAACACCTGATTGAGAAAAAGCTAGTGGAAGAGAAAAAGAAGGAAGGATGGAAGGAAGGAAGGAAGGAAGGAAAGAAAGGGAAGAAAAGAAGGAAGAACAGAGAAGTTTTTATGTGATGCCTCTTGGATCAAAGAAAGTGATGTGAAAAACAATACACGAAATGTTGCTTTGTCGACCCCTTTCTGATAAAAAGAGGGTGGTGCTTATTTATGCCAGTTGGTTAGCTATTAGCCATCATTGTTGCACTGCAAATAATTCAAATAAGAGACATTACATGAACCTATGGACTGCTTGAAAAAGCAGTTTTAAATGATATATTTCTGATTTCTCCATGTTTCTTAACACAGATGGGGTTCAGATCAGGAAAATATACTGTATATCTCTTTCTTCCAAGCTCAGAGGAAAGACTGTTTTGCTACAATGCTTTTCTTAGACTTGAATTTTTCTCTAATGTATTTTTTCCCATCTTTGTTTAGTAACAAATATATTACACTGTTTATGGATTTTATGTCCATAGTGCTTTGCCTTTTTATGATGGAGGCTCATGAAATTGCCACCTGGTTTCTGGGTATGCATGGAATTTGTGTGTGCAACTAGAAAGATTGCAAAGTGCCTGCCAACAAAAAACTGAATTTCGGAAATCAGTACAACAAGTACTCTAGGACATACTATTGCATGTTTTCAATTTAGATCAGTTCATGCATGCCCTTTAAAGAAATTTTTGGTTGGATTTGATAGCTGGAGACCATCATCTAATATTGTGCTTCTCCAAAGCAGGAAAGTTCATGAAATTGTTATGAAAATAGCTTCCTTCTGCATACTATTTGTTGATCAGAACTATACAAAACTCTCAAGCTAAACTCTTATCTCAGAAATGCATTTGAACTTTTGCTAATGAAAGCACTAGAATTCTCTGTCAGTAATCCTTCCTCCTTCATGGCCACTTTTTATTCATAAGCTGTAATTTGGATATAATACATTTATTTTGTTTTTTAAAAAGATAATTCTTTGGAAAACCAGCTAACTGATATTTATAACATATTGTGTGTACTTGTTTTCTAGACATAAAGAAGATGTCTCAAAAAAAGAAAAAAAACAAACAACAAAACCAAACCAAACCAAAACAAAATTCGTGAGTCAAGTAATATTTGCATTTTGTACAATTAATTGTAGCACAGAAACAGACTTCAGTAGTCTTTGATACAGCTGGAAATTAAAAGCCTAATGCTAATAATTTCTTTTTTGTTGTTGTTGTTTTTTTGTTGTTGTTGTTTCTTTTCTCAGGTGAGTTCTGGTTCATATCTACCTGAGTAAGCCTGACTGACATGGTTTCACTAAAGTTACACTGGACTAAAATAGGCAAGCAATGCAATTGGTTGGCATAAATAATGCACACTTTACACACTGTGTTGCTGCAAGCAAACAATTTAAGTGCTAACATAACTCACCTTATTGTTCAAGATTTGTTTTTCACTGTTGTCAGGAAATCCTAATGGAAGAACAGTAGAAAATATCTGGAGTGGAGACAAGACAATGCATACAACCCCCCTCTATTTGAACAAAGTCACCTATTACTACGGTGTCAAGAAATACTAAAGAAATCATACTGGCTGCAGATGATTTCCATTATTTCTTTTTTCTGTCAGACATCTTCTATTAGATTTAATAGGATCTTCTCCAACAACCAATTTACTAACCAGAAAACAGTGTTGCAATTCATTAAGTGTTGCTTTTACTCAGTTAACTCCTTTTGAAATTTTGCGCATCATTTTAAAGGTTTTAATCACACTTGCGTGAAGCCTCGAAGAGTGAATGAGAGAAAAAGAATTTTTTCCTTTATTCCTATCTTCATTGAAGCCAAACTGATAGCAAGCTTGAGATCTGTGAAAAAACAGCCATTTAATACTGGTGTGGTTTTTTTGTTCAGTAACAGATTAATGTTGCACTGTTTTTTCCAGGTGGCTCCTACACGAACATGCAGGATCTCTAATTTTGGCACTACACCAGATGTCAAAATGTCCACATGCAAAGAATCACCCACTCTGCCACAGGGGTTCAAGATGAAATGGGGTTGACTATTTCAGGGTGTGCATATGGCTCATGTTTCTCTCAGCCTCTCTAGTGGGATCCAGGCTGTCAGGAGCATCTTTAAAACTACTTTTCTACATGTCTGTTACTCAAAAAGAAGTTTTCAAAGAGCAGGGGTAAATGAATGTAAATAAGCATTGACAATGTTTATTTACCTTCCCCAAGGGAGGGTTGTCATGTAAGTGACTTTAGCTGTCTCACTGGTGTCAGACATAGCAATCTTCCCCTCAGATCCTTGGGGATTTCAGTGGGTCTAAGAGAAGAGGATGGTAAAGAATCAAATGCCGTCTTTGCCAATTTGCAAACCAGTATTCATTTAATCCTACTTCCCTCATTTTGTGAAGGCAGAGCAGAAGACTGGCACTAAGATCCTGATAGCACCACCCTCTTGTCTACCTGCAAAATGCTGATCTTGTGTTCCAGTATGTCCCCTTATCTAAAGTATAAAATTGGACTGAAAATGAAGGAAAAAAGGAATTTCCTCTACCCCTTTATTTTCTTGTCATTTAATTTTTTGTCTATAATTGCCTTAAAGGGATTAACAAAGTATTTGGTTGCAGGAGCTTGTGATCTGGAGGTTTTATAGTACTGGAAGGGATAAATGGCTAGCTTTGAGAAACAGGTAATTCTAAATGCAAAACCAAGATGTCCATGTAACTTCATCATTATTTGGTACTCATGGGTTTTGGCAAAGAACTTGCTAACTTGCCAGCAGGCTTTAAGCCCTCCCTGTTGTAGTTCATAAATGTCAAGAGACAAGAGAATATATCTGGACCAGAAATAATTTCAGAAATTTCCATTATATATATTGTCCTCTGTGCTCTGCCTAAAGAGTCTGTGGACCGGTTAACCCAGCTCAGAGTTGGATTAATTCTAAACACTGAGCACAATACTCCTCTGTCACTAAAAGGCTCATTTTTCAACCAACAGTGTCAAGCAAAATGCTCATTATAGGGAAGTGTTCCCCATTTTGGTTTGCTGAAGTGTGGTACGTGGAAACTGAACCTTATATAGACAGGCCATATTTTTGTAAAAATATTCTTTTTGATTATTCAAGTTTGATATAATAATTTTTTACAATAGCACTATATTCAGCACTATAATTTCTACTCTCAAGTTTTTCATTTTCAAAGGTCCTCTACATATTCTATCTGCACACGGAGAGGATGACTATATCTTGAAGTAGATGAGCAGCTGTGATGAAATTTCACTTGTTTTCAGTAATATTTTGAAAACTACTGTAATAGTCCCTGTCAGTACAGTGTCATAAATTTCAAACCTAATACATTGATAGGTGGTTTCTTTTATGTGTGTTTTATTTATCAAGAATTATTAAATGTTATCTCTAAACTAGTGGGGAATCAATGAAGGCATCATGTGAATATGCATATCAAAGCTGATATATATATATGTATGTATATATATAGAGAGAATGAGAAATATTTTTTTTAGCTGGTAAAGATGATAATACAAATAAATCAGAACTCTCACCTTTTTTTTTTTTTTTTTTTACAGTTTTATAAAACATACTCTGGGAAATCAGAATATAGCAGCATTTGGGGGATGTTTGGAACTGAGGTGTCTAGAAACATTAAGTAGTGCTTTTCGTTTCAGCAAAGGGCAGGGACTAATTTGCACTCTTCTATGGCTCTTCCTAAGAGCAGATCAACAAAGCAGTGCTGGCTTCAGTCCTGACAATTCTGGCTGATATACTCACTTCCCTGACTGCATGATGTGTGACTCATGCATTTACAAAGTGTATGAGTGATAAAGGGATTCATCCTGCACCCATTGACTTCAGTGGGACAGTATTAAACACAAAGACTCATTGAAACTCAGTGGGGCTTAGAATCCTAAGAAGAGCTGTACAAGAAACTGATTTTTTATTAGTGGCACTGAATTTTTAATTAGGTTTGAAAGAGAAAAAAAGTGGGATAACTAGAAGCATATCTGTGTTAATTTTTGCAGAGCTATCAAAGGTCAAACAAAGCATTGCATTTGCCCTAGATAAAATTGTCCCTGTATGGGGAGAAAGTATTATTTAAAACAGTTTCAACATGGAAAAAAGATGTTTAAAAAAAATCAAATATAAATATTTCTCTTTGAAAATGTTGATAAGAAACCTTCAATTAAAATAAAACATTTTTTTCATTGTCTGTTCACAAATAGTTTCAATTTCTCTAGTTTTCATATTTTTGAATAAATAATTTACAGAAGAATATATTACTCAAACTCTTCACACCAGATTAATTTATAAAGTTGGGATGTACAGATTTGTTTCCTTAGTGGAGATGACTTACTTTGAAGAAGGGGCTTGTCCTTCTTCCAGTGTAGACCCTTCCCTCAGAGATTCCTATATTTACCACATAACTGACTTCTGAAGACTTCAATGAATTATGCCTCTTCTTAAAAAGAAGCATGCACAAATTTTGTCTAAATTAATACATCTGGCTGCAAACTTTGCTCATTCAGGATCTGTCTCAGAGAAAACCTAACAGGCTATGAAGCAAATAAGAGGTAGAAGAACCCAGAAGAAGAGAGGATGAATTGAGACACAGCGACTTGTACTAGATTTTGAATGTTATCTTTTTTGTGAGTCAAAGCTATTGGACAGGCATTTTAAAGATACTTAATGAGCTATTCCCATTGATTACAGTGTAATGTATCTACATCCATCTGCAGCCTGGTTTTCAGACAGCACATGTCTAAGTAGTCTTGTAATTTAAAATACGTTAAGTATTTTGTACTCTAGTTCCACTAAGTATTTTGTTCTAGCTTAGTATTATCTCCCTCTTCTTGTCCCTCTCTAAGTTGCTTGTGTAGGAAAAATTATGGTTTGCAACTCTTCACCAGACTGGGTAGGTTAATTTACAAGAGTAAAGCCTTTTTTTATGACTGAAAGTAATCTCTGACAGTTTTTGTTTGGTAGCAGCTCTCATATATTACTCCTTTGAAGGATGAAAGAACAGAGAGCTTGTATCTGAATGTCCAGGACCTTATCAGAATCTCCTTGTAAAATTAAAAGCAGCCAACTATGAAGTAAAAGCTTTAAAAGAAGACACTATCTGTAATTTGTTATACAGATTTAGGTTAGACATTTGACAAGGCTTTTCCCAGGGGCTATAAAAAAGATAATGCCAAGTTTATAAATTGACTTGGAATATCTTTATAGAGATTCTTTCTTATCAAGCTAAGTCTCATAGATAGCTATGATTTCAGAGTATCTTAGATAAAGAGATAAAGTGTTAAGGGATCTGTGATGTACTCTTAGTTTTACACAAAGCTTTGATAAAATCAAGTACTAAGATACATTATTTAACTCCTTCTTATAACCAATTTCAAAACAGCTTAAGAACAATTAGTAAAAAAAAAATAAAAATAATTCTTTCATACTGCAATCTTCATATAAAATTTTAAAAGGTTGAAGTACTTACTATGTATGAATTTCTACATAATGGCAAATTAACTACTTACATAATTAGGCAATATGCTCAAAGTTCTCACTCTGATTTTGAAGTGCTAATAAGACTAAATTGCTCAAATCCAGGAAAGAAATTAAGAGATGTGAAATGTTAATTAGCTGAAGAAAGAGAACTAAAAGGATAAGCATTGTGAAATAAGGATTAAACAGGAATCAATAAATATTTCAGTTGGGAATAAAAAAAAAAGATAAATAGCGATAAAATGACAATATATAAATTGATTGCCATCATGATCCAGTAGCATATAAGTTCCCATTTTAAGGTATGTTGCTGAGATAATACTATGTCTTCCTATTTATTATAAATGTTGGAAATACTTGGGGTGTTCTGAGCTGCTGGGAGTGCGGCTCCGCTTCATCATGAACACCAGGGATAAGACTTGGAGCCAGATTGTTGGAACCTGAATTTGCAGGTAAGAGGGCTCTTTGTAAAGTGTCATTACAATCTAAAGGTCTAGGCAACTGTCACCGAAGGCTAAAAAGCTCCTCATCTGACCCGTAAAATTCTACTTTAGGACAAGTACACTAGTTCTGTAAATTCAGTTGACTATGGACTAGACTACACATAATCTAAAGTGTACTGTAGACTCCAATATTATACTTACATTTAAGCATCTTAATCTGAAGGAGAATTTCTCTCTCATTTACCACTTGTTCTCAATAGACATCTGCAGAAGAACATGTAATATTATACTACAGATGTAGCAGACCTCAGAAATACATGACTGGATTCTATTTTCTGAATATTCCTGCTTAATGCCTTTTGATATTCAATATATCTCTGTGTCCATGGGGGTGGCATACGAAAGACAACATGTACTGGACACCTTCACATATCCAGAATGAAGGACAGCCCACATGGTTGGAAAATACACTGGCTTTTTGCTGAAGCCCATTTTAGTGGGAGAAAAAGAAACACGACTCTTTTCTGTCTCCAGAGAAGCACAAAGCTCAGCTTTCTAGAGCTCTTCACTGGGATCTGGAAGGAAAATGTCCTGCTGCGTTTTGGCCATGAATTTCTCCATGTTTGACTCCTAGCTGTTCCTTCCATGTTTAACCAGTCCAGCAAATGCTGTTTCCATTTTCTCCTCTAAACTATGCTAGAATGCATTTTTCTTTCTTCATACAGGCTTTTTTTGCATTTTGTCCTTATTCCACCTGTAGGTTCATGACCTGTAGTAGTCACAAATCAACATGGAAGCTTAGACTGGTTTGTGGGAAAATACTTAAACTATAATTTAGAGGGTAACCTGTTTGAGGGAAGAAAAAGATGGAGAAGAAATCAGTGTAAAAAAAGCACAGGGGAAATTTTACCAGGAAAAAATCTGTTTTCAAAGAGTTTCAGTTAGGAAAAAATACATTTAGAAAGTCACAGCTTCGTCCCAGGCCTCTATCCCCTGAATCCGCAAAAAGAATAGCTTTAAAACATCCAAATACTCATCTCATCCATACAAAGCAACTTTCTGCATGTTGGTCAAAAGCTATATTGAAAATACAAGTTTTGCCTGCGCTCTCCTCTCATGGTTAATCACCATGTTGCTATTGACTCTCAGGTGATGACTTCTACTACCTGTCTGCTGAGGGATAAAGAATGTTGCACAGAAATGTATGTTTCTGCAAGCATGACTAGCCAAATGTAGTAGGAAGGGTTTGCTGAACTGGAAACAGGTTGGAAAGATTGGCAGTGCTTTCCCTGTATCCAATGCCTATGCTTTACATCACGAAAAAATAGCAAGCATAAATTATATCAATATAAGAGACCCATTTTGGGGCATATTTTGGGGATATGTGACAGATTGATCCATAACATACATGACAGTCTGAGCAATAAAAGTAAAAAAAAAAAAATTCATGTCAGGTAAATACAATTTGAGTAGCATTTAACTAGGAGAAGTTGCATTTTTTTTAACCAGCAACTGATATCCTAGCTATGTATTTCTTATACAAAGATTAATAAACAAGAATGATACAATAGCTATTAAACAAAAAAGAAGCTGCCGCATCAGTATATTTGCTATGAAAGTATAAATTTAATGGGACCACCCCCTTTGTTTCCTGCCCTTGGAGGACT